>BQNB010081163.1:15169-29709 GCA_026074375.1 Tanacetum coccineum
CCCCTATGCTCTGGTGCCAATTGTTAGTATAGATTCACCCTATGAACACAAGATCCGGAGGCTTGGTAAAATGGAAAAGAAAAGTATCCATATTATTTAGAGAGAAAAGAGATGAAATGGGAAGAGTGTGTGTTGTTGAGAGAAAACACACACACACACACTTTTTACAAAAGTGATCTTCAATTGTTAACACGATTCACCCTATGAACAATGATCCGGAGGCTTGGTAAAATGGAAAAGAAAAGTATCCATATTATTTAGAGAGAAAAAAGATGAAATGGGAAGAGTGTGTGTTCTTGAGAGAAAACACACACACACACTTTTTACAAAAGTGATCTTCACCCCTCCATGGAAGTATGGAGGGGGTATTTATAGTCCTAGTGACACACAACTATCGTAGCTTGTCATTATTAGAAAGAATTTAAACAATGTGCCAAATACGTTTGCCATGATAGATGAAACCGTCCTAAATATTTTTGGTACGGTGAATAAAAACTGTACCAAATATGCATTCGGCACGAGACATGAGTTTGTGCCAAATTCGCATTTGGCACAAGATAGAAAAGTGTGACGAATGGACATTTTAGAACGAGGGTTTACCAGTTGTGCCAAATACATAGCACATGGAACCCCAAAGTTAAACCGTCTCATAAACCATGCCAAATACTATTTAGCACGGTTTTAACTCGACCCAAATGTATTTGGCACCCTTATATTTAGGACGGAGCCAAAAGTGTGCCAAAGTCATACCAAATAGCATTTGGCATGACTTTTTGAGTATTTGGCACGGTTTCCCCCCCCCCCCCTCTCAAATACCCATTTTTCTTGTAGTGAGAGTATGCAATACATTACAGGCCCAGAGTATACGTCAAAGGACAGATATTAGCAGACTTCATAGTCAAAAGACCGAAAGAGGGCTCTCTGGATACTCCAATGGAAGAGGAGGAGGAGAAGCTCCGTGAACAACGGATTTTATTTACGGATTGATCCTTTTGCACAGATGGTTCCGGAGCAAGGCTAATACTCACAAACCCAGAAGGGATAGAGTTCACTTACGCCTTAAGGTTCAGGTTTGATGCAACAAACAACGAAGCAGAATATGAAGCTTTAATTGCTAGACTAAGGATAGCGGAACAGATGGGTGCGAAAAACCTTCAAGCGAATGTGGATTCACGCCTAGTGGCCAATCAAGTGAACGGAACATATGTTGCAAAGGAAGCTGACATGGTCCGTTATCTGGAAAAAGTAAAAGCACTGACAAGCGGCTTCAAGGCGTTCACAATTAAGCAAATCCTTATAATCGAAAACAAAAAAGCTGATGCTCTAAGCAAAATAGCTTCCACAAGTTTTGCTCACTTAAGTAAGCAAGTACTAGTCGAAGAATTAAAAGAAAAGTCCATCAGCGAACTAGAAGTATTGATGGTGGTAGAAGAAGAAAGAGACACCTGGATGGCCCCTATCTACAAATACCTTGAGGAGGAAACTCTACCAGCGGATATGAAGAAAGCAAGAGCAATAAAACGCAAGTCGTGGCGATTTGCCATTAGTAATGGGATCCTTTACAATAAATATTTTCTCGGCCCATGGCTAATGTGCGTAGGGCCACTTCAAGCCAACTATGTTCTAAGAGAGATACATGAAGGATCTTGTAGCATGCACGCAGGCACACGATCCGTCATGGCCAAGGCTTTGCGGACCGGTTACTATTGGCCTACCATGCACAGAGGCGCAAGAGCGTTAATAAAAGCATGTCAAGATTATCAAGTTCATAAACCCATCCCAAGGAATCCACAACATAAACTAACCCCAATTACTTCTCCGTGGCCATTTTACAAATGGGGAATTGATATAGCCGGACCTTTTCTGGAGGGCC
The DNA here is from genome assembly GCA_026074375.1 of Tanacetum coccineum. Taxonomy (NCBI): domain Eukaryota; kingdom Viridiplantae; phylum Streptophyta; class Magnoliopsida; order Asterales; family Asteraceae; genus Tanacetum; species Tanacetum coccineum. Next base: position 17,043 of record BQNB010081163.1, read on the forward strand.
CAAGGAAATTTAAATTCTTAATAGTTGCCATGGATTACTTTACAAAATAGATTGAAGCAAAACTAGTCGCGACCATTACGGGCAATCAGATCAAAAAATTCGTATGGAACAACATTGTCTGTAGGTTCGGACTTCCTGGAGAGATTATATCAAATAATGGAAAATAGTTCCGAGACGATCCATTTAAGGACTGGTGCGAAAAACTATGATCAATCAGCATTTTGCCTCTGTAAAACATCCGCAGACCAATGGGCTTGTAGAAAGAACAAACCGCAGCTTGGGTGAAGGAATAAAAGCAAGGTTGGAAGCGAGAAGCAAGAAATGGATGGAAGAACTCCCCCATGTCCTATGGGCACATCGTACAATGATAAAATCTAGCAACGGAGACACCCCGTTCTCATTAACGTACGGAACAGAGGCAGTCATTCCAGCAGAGATAGGCATGCCTACAATCAGAACAACGGAGGTGGATCTGGTACAAAACAATGAAGCTTTAGAAATCAACCTTGATCTCCTGGAGGAAAGAAGGGAGGAAGCAGCAATACGAGAAGCAAAGAGTAAAGCAAAAATAGAAAAATACTATAATACAAAAGTTCGAAATACAAGTTTCAAACCAGGAGACCTTGTATACCACAACAATGGCCGAGCGGGGGACACAAGGAAGCTAGGCCCTAAATGGGAGGTTCCGTATGAGGTAACAGATGCAGTTGGGAAGGGAGCATACAAGTTAAGAGACCGTGACGGAAAATAACTTTCGCAGACTTGGAATATCAGCAACCTCAAGAAGTGTTACGTGCACAAGATGTAAGCAATTCACCCATGCGGACTCCGCAATGGGGATAATGCACTTCAATTTATGTTATTTTATGCATTGTACTGACTTTTGAAATTTTAATAAAAAGTAAAGCCTAGCTACCTTCACAAATTTTGTTTTAAACTTTTTCCATTGTTTACTTTGCAAAGTTATTCTGTATGTGATTAAGACGCGCACACTAGGGCATGACCCAATCAACGTTATTCCGCATAACAAAAGGACGAGTAACCTTAAAATTAACTTAATTATACATAAGAGGTATTGCAAACCCAGTATAGGGAGAATAACCCATAAATATTCAAACAAAGACTATCAAAATGAATATATCATAACATTAAAAAGATAGCAAGGTCAAGGTTAAACACTGAGACATTAAAAATTATGCAAGTATAAGTTGCCGCACACAAAAAGGTCAACAAGCAACCATGGCACTCAAAATGGATAAAAACACTTAGAAAAATTGTTCATACATAAGAGGCTACAACAAAAAGGTCACTCGCGACCAAGCTCAGGGATTATAACAAACTACTAAGAGATGTCTAGCTCTGCATCCTTAACGTCAGGGAAAGGGTTAACATCCGCACCTGCACCTGCTTGCCCATCCGTACCGGTACCTTCTTGACCATCTGCATGTACATCATAGTCATCTGTAGAAATAGGAAGAATGGAGCTTGTATAAGCAAAAGTAACGGATAAGGCCGTGGTAGTCTCAGGAACAGTACCGGAAGTACTTTCCATACCTTCCAAAGCAGCAGAGGATAAAGGCTCAACTAAAGGAACACACACGTCACGAATGGCTGACCTACGATTAGAAATATTGTCCTTGATTTTTTAAACTAGGTTACGGGAAACATCCAGGGAAAATAATAGGGAGGTGGCACCAATGACAGTTCAGTCCGAATAATGATGGATGGGGACCAACAATTGGTCAACATGAGGTTGCGACTCATCTAAGCCAAGTCTTTTCGCAAGAGGTTCGTCCAGACAAAGAATGTTCATTAAAGTCTCGGTGCTCGCATCCTTGTTAGACTTCAGCTCAGCTAGCAAGGAGAAGTTCACATCCTGAAGCTCTTGCAAGGCAAAAATGTAATCACTTTCCGCGGAAGGATTGAACGCAGCAATGTCTGTTAAGACCGCACCTTCTTGACCATGAGTAATTCCAGCGGCTAGCCCATCTTGCATGCCTTTCTCAATGGCCCTGCTGATAGCTGCTCCAAGGGCAGACAGATACTCTGGCGAATGTAGACACTTAACAATAGCAAGCTTTACGCCATAGGTAAGAAGCCACCTACGGCCAGCGATGGTAGTCAGAAGGCGAGGATAGAATATTTCCTCCAAATGAAGCGACATCTCAACAAAATCAACGTATAACTTCTTGAATTTATCATTCATAACTCTTATCTGCTCATCCTGGAATTCCTCAAGCTTACCCATACAGTTCTCATACGCTGCAACTTTCTCCTGAAGCTCAGCAGAGGAAGTCTCCAGTTCATGCACCTGTAATCATACGGAAGCATTTTTAAAAAAAGAAAAGAAAAAAAGAGAGAGAGAAAAGAACTCAAGTGTAAAGACACATACCTGATCAACAAGGTTGTCATTCTGAGACTTAACGGAAGTCACCATATCATCCAAATCAGTAGCCTCTTCCTCCCTAACTTTCACTGAAGCCACAAGATCAGCCACCTTCATATCTAGCTCACTTTTCTCCTTCTCCAGGGTGGTGTTATAATCCTTTAAAACTCTCACTTCACCTTGTAGGGATTTGTCAATAGCCTCAAAGTTAGAGGCTTCAGCACAGAGACGGATAGCCTTCGCGGCTTTCGCTTCCTTCACAAGCAACTGTGCCTTGAGACTCTCAATTTTTGCATCCCTGGCCTTCAGCAAAGAACTTTTCTCCTCCACAATAGAATTCAATCTCCTCCTCTCTTTAATATTGTACTCCGCATGCATCCTCACTTCAAAACTGAGGGACATTTGGCGAGCAGCCCTTACATTAAACTCCGTGAAAAGTTGGTCATGATCCATCCCACGGATTAACGCAAAGAACTTAGGGGGAGCAAATTCATCCACCATCTCGCGGCAAGTACGGCCGTCATCCAGGCGAGAGCCATTAGTTACACTCCACTGAGGTACATATACTTTTTGAAGATCCGTATTAGGGTTAATGACAGTGCGGATACCACCAATAATGAATTCACTGCTAGTAAGGTCAGAAAAGCCACCTACGGTATGGTCAGCTCCACACCAGAAGAATCACCACCAAAAATAAAAGACTCAACAAATTTTTCTTTAACAGTTGTAGCAGGATCAACTGTGGAAGTAACGGTAGTGGCCACTGTCATCAACGGAATATAAGGCCTGGCAAAAGAATCAACTACAGCTTCCGCATTATTAGCACCTGAATGGTAAGAAGAATCTGAAGATATGACAAACCTTGGAGGAGCAGTAATGGTTTAAAGATTAGCCCTGACCATAGAGTCAGTTTGATCTTCATTCTCTCGCTCTAGTGTCACGGACACAAAAGAAGTAGGAAAGGGTAGGGTAGGTAAAGCCGCAATCCTAACCTCCAGATTTAACACAGCTCCAGCAAGTAACCTCTGGAGTGCGGACATAGATTTACCAGTAACAGATGGTCCAGTTGAAGGTCCGTGATCTTCCTTTAACTTCTTAGGAGGGTGTGAAGGTCCACCAGCATCAGAAACAATCGTTTTCCTTTTTCTTTGACGCTTTGGTTGCAGAGGAGCTACATCTTCAACAACAGTCTCCACAGCTTCACTAACCAGCGGAATACCAACAACATGCCTACCACTCGCAGAATCACCCTGCTCTGCTAGGTTACCACTACCACCTTCATCAAATAACCTGTTAACACTTGCATCCAACTCGCTTTCAGCACGAGCAGGAGCAATGGGTAGCAGTGCAATAACACATCCCACAGTAGTATCCAACAACTTTGGTTCATCTTCAGCACGCTGCCTCTCACCAACCCTCACCTTCGTAGGATCGGCAGTCTGGATAAAGGAGAGCAAATCTATTTCTACACACAAAGAGGAAAGAATAAGATGGTCAACAAAAATGATAAAAAGACAAAACATAAGTAATACATAATAATAAACACCCACCCTCACCATTTTCACATAGAAACTGGGATAAGTATCTTCATCCAAGGTATAGTTATAACTAATTCTTATTAAGCAAAGGAAGGGTTCCGGATACTTATGGAACGAAGCTGGATATGCAACAAGGGTAGCATAATTTTCCGCATTAAAATCGAAAGACTTTGGAAAAGGGTCCTTTGACACACTTTTGCTAGTATTCCATGGAAAGGGGGCAGGACAAGCAAAAACGTCAACCCAAAAGAAATGATCGTTCTAGCTTTTTAATGAGTCTAAGGGATTGGTATAACAAATGGCATCATTTCCCTGGCGTTTACTGAACGACATCCAGCCTTTGTTCTTGGAATTAACATAAAAACAACGGAATAGCCCAACCGTTGGCTCAAAACCGTGAACATGGCAAAGGATCTCAAAAATGAGACACCTTGGCCGCGCCAATAACAGATAGTTGGGATATGTGGATGTGATAGTGTCTGAGCACGTTAACAAGAAAAGTGGAAAGTAGTAATCGAAAATTGGCATACTCGAAGAATCTAGTATATACACCTATTTTGCCAGTAGGAATTTCATGAATTGTTTGGTTAGGGCTAGGCAATTGTGGATGAACTTCATAAGGAATATGATACGTTTGGCAAAATTTTTTAGAGCTTTTAGAGTAAGAACCGACTTTATATCTGTAATATTGCTCATGATAAAAGTAAGCAAGGATTGGGGCCTAACCTGAAAGCCTAAAATTATTCGAAATGGGGCACAAAGGAAACAGTGAAAGCAACACCGAGTATTTATACCCTCGGTATAGTAAGTGCAAGATCCTTCCAGATGCTTCCACGTGGCTATGACCTCCGAGTCAATGGCCAAGATGAAAAGTAAAAGATAGTGATGACAGTTAAGCAGTTGGACTAACCAGTCAAATCAGTCAGAAGGTGAAAGGCTACGAAGAGACCACGTCACCCACGTCCCTCCTAACAAGGGCAACGGAATGTCGCAGAAAGACAAGCACGGAGGGCACAAAAATACAAGGAGTACCAGAACCTGAGTCTAGTGATATCTATCGCACGCAATAACAATCGTACGCAATAGACACACTAAACTGGGGGGACTTGATGATGTATAATACGTGTAACAGGCCTACGGGCCTGGATTACATAAATTATACATGGGCCCAAGCCCAACAAGACAATCGCAAAGCACAATAGGCCAAAGCTAAGCCTAGTCCCGTGCTGGCATGGCCCGGAAGAAATAAGACGAATGTAATAGGCCTTCCACATACCAAGCAACATTCACGGAAAGGGACCCACGTCCGCAAGACATGATTACTGCGGACCCTTATCCGATAAGTGTCTCACTTCGGCCCACTAACAGAAATGAGCGAAATATTAGGAAAACCTAATATTTAGCTAACCTATACAAAGGGGTACTCTAACACCCCACAAGGTATGATTTTCTGACCATATTTCACACACACATCCTATGACAAATATGTTTACTTACTCTTATGCCGGAGTCTAATCGTGGGGTTCGTCCCCACGGTAAGACTAACGGTTTACCTCTCGTTGTGCAGGGAATCATCTCATTACTTGATTTAGTACAAGATCTCATCCTTGGGCCTAGTCCAACAACTCCCTAGATCCATCTACATAACCCATTATGTATTTTGTACTAACAATAAGTGTTAGAAATCGAGAAAAGACTCGGTCACTACCAATATATCATAAAATAGCTCGTATCATAATATTTGAAAACTTACTAAGCTAACCGAGTCAACATAAGTAATCCTTATGTTGATCGGCCCCTATGTAAGTATAAATACCCCTCTCCACATCTTGGAGAGGGTTGGTTGTTCATTTGGTTATTTTAATAATATAATTTTCTTTCTCTTACTAAGTGTTACAACCCTCCTTCTCTTTCTCTCTATAGACTTTCTTGTATTTATTTGTTGACTGATTTGATACTTCTACAATTGGTATCAGTTGTCATGGGTGATATCGTGAGCTTGTGTGCGTTTATATCTTGTTTACATCGTGGTTTTAGTTATTTTTTTGATTTCGTGTCTTGCAAAATTAAACCCGGATTTTTTGTGTTTAAAAGTATTAAAGTTTATGGTTTTAAGCAAGATATATGCCTAAGATAACTAGTTGTGCAAGAAAAATCAAGGTAAACGTCAAAAAGGGTGAGTTTTTGGTATTTTTTGTGAAAAGGTACATTTTGTTTGAAGCAAGCGAAACATGTTTTGAAGGTAGCAAAACATGTTTTGAAGCTAGCGATTTATGCAGGTAAGCGAAATATGTTTCAAGCGATTTATGACAGGTTGACCTCAAGCGATTTATGATATTTATGGGAAACGAAACTCTACATAATTAAGCGAAATATGTCTCAGGCGAAATATGTTAGCAAACGAAACATGTCATCAAGCGATTTATGTTAGCTAGCGATTTATGTTAGCAAGCGATTTATGACAGGTTGATAGTTCAAGCGAAATACGTAATTATGCAAAACAAAACTATGTCCAATTTTCATATTTTAAGCTAAACATTACATTGTCAAGATCCAAGCGAAACATTACAACTTTCATATTTCAAGCGAAACATTACGCTGTTATATTCCAAGCGAAACATTACATACATCACAAAAAGATTTATTTTCTACGGTTTGTCTTACTTTGTAAAATCCCGTGAAATAATTACATTTCTCAGTTTTAGTGAAGATTTGTAAAATCCCGTGGAATATTTATCTTAATCACCGACAACAACATCTCTTAACGCAATCCTCCTTTATCATTGTTCGATCAATTCTTAATCATTTCACTTTTTAATTAGATCCTACTTTAGCTGAACATATCATTGTTGTGTGAGCTGAGAACCGTCCTCCAATGCTTGAGAAATCAATGTATGATTCATGGGTAAGTCGTATACATTTATTCATCAAAGGGAAGAAACATGGTAGGATGATTCTTGATTCAATCGATAATGGTCCATTGGTCTGTCTAACTGTTGAAGAAGATGGACATACTAGACCTAAGAAATACTCTAAACTCGCTAAAGCACAACAACTTCAAGATGACTGTGATGTTCAAGCAACAAATATCATTCTTCATGGTCTTTCGCCAGATATGTATGCACTTGTTAATCATCAAGAGGCAGCTAAGGATATTTGGGATAAAGTTAAGTAACTAATGAAAGGCACTGAATTATCATACCAAGAACATGAATGCAGATTGTATAACTTGTTTGATAAGTTTGCTTCCGTTCAGGGTGAAACATTGTATGAGTATTACTGGAGATTCTCTCAGTTGATCAATGATGTGAAATTAGCAAAGAGTTTGTATACCACCAACTATGATTAGTTATATGCATACCTCAGTCAACATGAAAGACATGCTAATGAAGTACGTCTCATGCGAAAAAGATATCCGGATCCTCTAGCATTGGTAGCCAACTCTCAAACTTTATACAATCCCTCTCAGTCTCCACAACATTTAGTTCTTGTAATGCATCCACCCCCTCAACAATTTACACCAGTTTATGTTGCATCGATTCATCATCAACAACATCATACTCTAGTCTACCACAACAACAATCAGTTTCTCCTCAACAATTTTTATCACCTTCAATGACACAACAACCTCAAGCTGAATTTCCTTAAATGGACTCTGGTCTTGTTGTTCCTATATTTCAGCAGGGAGACGATCCGAATGAATGCATTAACAAGGAAATGGCATTCCTCTCTGCCGTGGCATCCATGTTTCCATCTTCAAACAATCAACTCAGAATGTCTTCCAATCCAAGAAATTAGGCAACCATTCAAGATGGAAGAGTCACAGTTCAACAAGTTCAAGGAAGACAAACTCAGAGCTTTGCTGGCAAAGGAAACAAAGGAATTGCTACAAATTCAAGGGGAAAATATGCAGCTAGTCAACCAAGAGTTGTGAAGTGTTATAAGTGTCAAGAGGAAGGGCAAATGGCGAGACAGTGCACACAGCCAAAGAGGGCAAGGAATGCTGCATGGTTTAAGGAGAATTTGATGTTAGCCGAAGCTCAGGAAGCTGGTCAGATATTGGATGAAGAGCAACTTGCATTTTTAGCAGACCCTGGAATGGATGAAGCTCCAGTTGCTCAGCAGACAATCCCTCAGAATTCAGCTTTCCAGACTAAAGATTTGGATGCTTATGACTCAGATTGTGATGATTTATCCTCGGCTAAAGCGGTTCTTATGGCAAATCTTTCAACCTGTGATTTTGATGTCCTCTCTGAGGTACCATATTCTGATTCTTATCCGAATGATATGATTAACCAGGATGTGCAAGAGATGTCGTATTTTGAACAAACACATATTGATGATTATCCAGATAATGAGATAAACAGTGATAGCAATATCATCCTTACTCATAATATCTGCAAGAATCACAAAATGCGAGTATTAGTGATACTAATTCTTTTGCACCTAATGATTTATTAGTTATTTGGTTCTATCTTTGGTTGAACAAATGACTGACCAAGTAGCTAATTTAGATAAGGAAACTCAGACAAATAAAATGGTAAATGAATCCTTAACCGCTGAGCTTAAGAGATATAAAGAACTTGTCGCCATTTTTGAACAAACAATTAATGCAGATTCTAATAACCATGAAAAATTAATAGATTCTAAAATGCATTACTTAATTTGGAAGAGAAATGCAAAGTTTGCAGCTTTTCTGCAGGAGATCGATACACTTAAAGAAACTCTTTCTAATAATGTCAAAGAAAAAGAATCTTTATCAAAAACTTTAACTGTTTTCAAAACATAATCTAAAGAAAAAGAGTCTAAATTTATTGACAAGGAAATTGTTTTGGAAAAGCAAAATAAAGAACTTAAAAACATTATTTGTAAGATGTATCGATCTACGCAAGCAATGCATATGCTCACGAAACCACAAGTTTTTTTACGATGACACTCATCAACAAGCTTTTGGTTATCAAAACCCGTTCCATCTTAAAAAAAGATTAGCTTATTAAACCAATATTATATGATGGTAGTGTTATTGCTAAAGAACATGTTGTGATTTCTGTGATTGATAATGAGGAGACATTGATTTTGGAAGAAGAGAGTCGATCAAAGATGTTTGATAAAGAAAATGATCTAATTTTAATCGAAAAGAAAATTAATATTGCTCCAATTGATTATTCAATGTTGAATAAGATAAAAGAATATTTTGGTAAACGTTTTGTTACTCAAAAAGAATTGTCTGCAGAACAAGCTTTCTTGTTAAAACATTCAAACCATACTTTTGTCACTTCTGATGCTTCACATATACCTGTTATAGTTAAAGCTCCCCGTGAACTTCCGAATGTCAGTTTGGTAAATGGAAGCCTTAAAAAGCTAAGATATCAACTTGCCAAGTTTGAGAAGGTTGTGAAAAACAGAACCACATCCGATGCTATTACAGCAGGTGCATGGGGTTTTGAACATACAAAAGCGTGTTTTCAAACTGAAATAATTCCATTTATAAAAGTTTTAAAAGACACATTTAATGTGTTTGATAAAACTCTTTTAGATGAAATTACTGAAGTTCAAAGTGTGTTTAATCAAATGGAAGCTGCTGTTGATCAGTGTTCTGTCGACAAAAAAGATTTTGAAATTCAAATCAAACAACTTCGTATTGATAATGATCAACTCTTGAACCAAATCATGTCTCAAGAAATTATGCATATGGCTGTGAATTCTGTTGATATTCTGGATGTGAATAAGTCATCTGTGAATGAATGTTGTAAGTGTTTGGAACTTGAGACTGAGCTTCTCAAAAAGAAAGATTTCGTTGAAAAAGATGTTTTCGATAAACTTGTCAAAAGTTATTCAACATTAGAAAAGCATTGCATTTCTTTGGAACTTGCAACTCAACTTAATCAAGAAAATTTTCAAAAGGAAAATTCTGGTGCAAACCAAAATGCTTCTTTATTTAATCAATTATTTGAAATAAATAAATTTAAAGCTCAGTCACAAGAGAAGGACACAGTCATAACGAAGTTGAAGGAGAAGATTAAATCTTTTAGTGGAAAAGCTAATGTGGAAAATGTCAAAATAGACATAGATGAAATGGAAACAATAAACATTAAGTTGGAGCATAGTGTGGCAAAATTACTTTCTGAAAATGAAAATTTAAGAAAAGAACGAGAGCATTTGAAATCAATTTACAAAGACCAGTTTGATTCAATTAAAAAGACACATGTTTGATCGAAAGAACATAGTGACTCTCTAATTGCTCAAATCAATGCAAAGTCTGTTGAAAATTCAGATTTAAATGCTCAACTTCAAGAAAAGGTTTTTGCTATTGCAGCATTAAAAAATGAATTAAGGAAATTAAAAGGAAAAAGTGTTGTTGATACTGCTGTTTCAAAACCTTATGCCGTCATTATTACTCCAGGAATGTTCAAGATGAATTTGGAACCACTAGCCCCTAAGTTGTTGAAAAACAAGGATGCTCGAATAGATTATATTAAGCACACTCGGGAAAATGCGGACATTCTTCGGGAACTAGTCAAAAATGCTTGAGCTTTAATCCCTCTTGATAGTAAATTAGACTCGGCCTGTAAGTACGTTCAAATAATTCAGGAAGTGTTAGTCTATGTTAAAGATACATGCCCTTGTCTATCGAAACCTAGTGAAAAGTTAGTGGTTGTTAAACCATTGAACAAGGACAAAAGAGTTAGATTTGCTGATCCGATCACATCATCATGCAACGTTCCCAAACAGACTAATTTTCTTAAATCACAAGACTCTAACAAAGCTTTGTTGCATTCTACAGGAGTAAAATGTTCTACTAGTGCTAGCGGATCAAAGCCTTCAGGCAATACAAAGAACAATAGGATCTCGCAATCATCAAGTACCAACAAGATCAAAAAAGTAGAAGACTAATCTAGGAGTGTTAAGTCTGGGAAGAATAAAATGAATCGTGTTGACAATATTGAATGTAATGCTCATGTCATGCAATCTATGTTAAATGCGAATTCTATTTCTGAACCTATCATTAATGCACTTGTTATGCATTATGTGAGAAATGCTAAATTTGAATCTATTTGTGCTAGTTGTAACAAATGTTTATTTGATGCTAATCATGATAAGTGTTTTATTGATTATGTGAATGATGTGAATGTTAGATCAAAATCTAAATCTAACAAAAAGAAAATGAGAAAAGTATGGAAACCTACAAGAAAGGTGTTCACTAAAATTAGATATAGTTGGAAACCTACAGGAAGGATATTCACTATAGTTGGAAATAGGTGCCCTTTAACTAGGATTACCTCAATTAAAATAGTGCCTCCTAAGGAAACCACTATAGCACCAGTAAAGACACCAACCTTGGAACTTAAGGTATACAGTAGGAGACCGAAAGCATCAAGATCTGTAGGTTCCAATAGCAAATCTACGAGTGTAGAATCTAATACTTCTAACACTAAGGAACCCAAACAATCTTAGGGATCCACTATTTCTGATGTTCCATTTTCTTCTCTTATCGATTGCAGGTTGTCCAAATTGTTTTGTGGTATTTGGACTCCGGATGCTCCAAGCATATGACCGGAAATCGCTCTCAACTCATCAACTTCGTTAGTAAATTTTTGGGTACCGTCAGATTCGGGAATGATCATATTGCTAAGATTATGGGTTATGGAGACTACCAAATGGGAAATGTTACAATCTCTCGGGTTTACTACATGGAAGGGTTATGACACAACTTATTCTCTGTGGGACAGTGTTGTGATTCTGATCTCGAAGTCGCTTTTCAAAAATACACCTGCTTCATTCGTGACTGTAACACCCTCAAACTACGATAAGCAACGAAATACAACATTTGGGGTGCCACTTCATAATACATACACACGCGTCCCAGTAAACGTTCAAAGATACGTTTATAAAACACAATTTCATTTATTAGAAAGATCAGAGTTGCATAGGTCCCAATACCAACATAGAAATTTATTTCTAAAAGTCACAACACGACTTGATTTGTAAAACGTTTATTTAGTTTATGACACTATTTCACCGAGGCACTGTCCTTGATTTCCGCGTTTTGTCCCATCCAGCCATCAACAGTGATTTACCTGGGATACAAGCTTAAAAACGTCAACAAAACGTTGAGTGAATTCATAGAGTTTACACAAAAACATTCAGAACGCATAATTTGACTTAGTCACAACATATAACATTGCTCGCAAGCCAAGTTATATAATTCATGTATTCCCACTAATGATCCCGTGTACCGACACTTAACACATTTATTTCGTAGAACGGAAAAATGTCCGAGAAGCATGCCCCTTCTCTCATTACTAACCACAAAATGTCCGTTACAGGGTGCTCACTATTCAATTCAGGATTAATACCCCGGACAGGGTTGTCAAACCCAAAAAATCTATTTAATTCATTAGCGTTCACCATCCACAAGGCAATTAGCGATCACACAGTAAGAGGCATCTACCCAATAGTGAATGGAATAATATTTATCATCAAAACACATTGCGTTCTCATTTTCAAAACAAGCAAGTATCCCCCCCGCGGGTTTAAAAACATTTAAAACACTTAAAAGCGAGGCTATGAACTCATCTTGATCGAAGCCAACGATTAAATAATCGAAACAATCCACGGAAAGTCAGCGAACACTATCAGGACCTATAATTTATGTCGCTCGATTACTATGCTGAAAAGTATAATCAACGATGCGTTCATCGTATTCAACGAAATCATATATATATATATATACATATATATA
>BQNB010081164.1:2683-29709 GCA_026074375.1 Tanacetum coccineum
TGTGCTTTATAAGACTTGTACTTTACTTAGAGGGAGTTTATATTCCAAATGAGATGTTATATTACTTATACATATGCTTTAGTAGCTTGTATATTCACTTTAGATATTAACCTTTCATGAAATTAGGGTTTAGAGGTATACGATGACGGTTTAAAGCCCGTTTTGATATAACGTTGCAAATGGTACATTATAGGAATAATGTGTTTTGTAAAAAGGATATGATGATATTGACTTGACATGTTATGATGTTTTCTTGACATATATGAAGACATGATTGTCATAGATAGGTTGCGTGAGCTCGTCTACTTTAGTTATGCAAGTAATATAATAAAGCGAAAAATTTCCCCGTATAATTGTGATAGTAGTAAAATAGGTCGATTTTGCATTTGATGAAAATTCTTGGGTTGTTATAATCTCCACCCCTTAAAAAAATATCGTCCCGAGATTTAGTTGAAAGTTGTAGTGATATTGTTTGGGAATAGATGTAAGTACTGGCATGCATTTGATCTTTATGTTAGGCTAATCAAGGTCACAAGTCCCTATGTGTGATGCATTTATAATTATGTTGCGCACCATAATTATAATTACCTCATTTCACACGTCTGCTTACTTCCAAGACCACACCTTTTGATGACAGCCAATAGAATTTCTCCAGATCCTGATAGAATATGAGTAGATGGAATACTTTGATTTACGAAACCTGTGGGTTATGAGCCCACCATGCTTCTGCTGTGCCACTCTGATCATAAAGAATCATTATCCATTAACCTTTAAAAGTTAACATCGAATAAGAATGCTATCATAAGTCTTTGTCAAAACTTTCATACCTAGTGGTATTGAAATCATTTGACATTGTATAGATTCTTGTGTGTTTCCTTGTTATTATGTTGCAGGATATAACGGAAGATTTTTAGAATATGGAGATCATGGAATGAGTGATGTTAAGGAATGTTATGAAATTGGTAAGAGAGTTGCTAATCATGTAAGATACAGATGAATAATGATAATGAAGGTAATAATGATAATGATTAAGAAAAGGAATTATTTGTACAAACGGATTGAAAGAAACTTGTTTGTACGTATGCTATATACTTAAGCCTACTTATTTATAATTTATCAGTTACAAAAAAAAACGTCCAACTCCTTGTAACTCAGAATTTATAAATTCATAGTTCGGAGATTTATAATTTCCTTATTCAAATGAAGAAGCGTCCTAATTCATTTCAATAAGATGATCATAAATCATCTTACCTAAGCATAAAAACATAATATCGAAACGGTAATGTGTAGAAAATGATATGATTATGAAAGGTTAGAAAAATATTGAGATGATAATTGTATTGTCGCCTACGTAGTCAAGGATGATATTTTATGTTTCAAAGGTATGAGAAGAGTATTCAAAGTTGAACATGATAGAACTGACAAATAATGTCGAGTTTTGATATCATCAGATAACAAGATGTAACGAAATCATCACTTTATTAATTCATGGATAACTTTACATATGAAACTCTAAAAGAGTTGATACTTATGCTACGCATCTCGTAGTAGTAACAAACGACAAGGATTGTAGCTTGATGATTGAGGTTTTTAGATTGAAGAAGATTCTGATGAGAGTTGAATATCCTCGAGAGTTGTTTCCAGGGTAGAAATCCTAAAGTGAACAAAATTAAGCTCATCTCTAAGTATGTTTTCCTGTGGCCCTGTTGTTTGCTTTTGAGCACTGATTCGCATAATGTCCTTTCTTTCCACAGGCATTACAAGTTACAGATACCGTTTGTAGATTAGTTCTAGTGGTTGATCTTTTTTTTCTGCAGTTCTTGGTTAGATGTCCTATCTTGTTGCAAGTCAGACACTTGACAGTATAAGGACCTATGTGATGTAGGGTGCACCTTTCACACAAGGGACGATTCCCAGTATATCCATTGGTAGCAGTATATGTCCTGAAGGTTTCTTGCTTCTTGTTCTGCTGCTGGTGGTGATCATTGTTACAGTTGTTATTGTTATAGTTATTCTGATAGTTGTTGTTGATGATGTTTCCCTTATCCTCAAGCTTTCGTTTATAATCATTAGCTTCTTGCACAGAATCATGCTTTATTATCTGATCCATTAATTTCTGGGTTATGTTGATGGCTTCCTCCAAAGTTTGAGGCTTTGAGGCAGTAATGTTTCCTTCAATACTTCTAGGTAATCCATTGATGAAGACTTCCATAAGTTTCTCGGCATTTGGTACAATGTTGGGGAATAAGACGACTAATTTTTAGAATCTCCTAATGTAAGTCTTAAGATCATTTCCTTTCACAACCAAGTTGTAAAATTCGTCTTCCATCTTCTTGACTTTAGTTTGAGGGCAATACATATCGGTTAAGAGTCTTTTCAATTCGATCCAAGTGATTTGATTGGCTTGATTTATTCCAATGGATTGAGCGTATGAATTCCACCAAGACAGGGCATCATCGGTTAAAGTACCAGTAGCATATGTCACTTTGTTTTCTTCGGCACAGTGGCTACGAGAAAATACTGATTCAGTCCGCTCAAACCAGCGAATGAGGCTAACTGCTCCTTCCGTACCATTGAAGTAGAAAGGTTGACAGCTAACGAACTCTTTATAGTTTCCCGTTTTTGCTACAGGAGTTCCAGTAGGTCCGGTGTTCCTATTGGGATTACTAGCACTTGCCATTGATGCAGCTTGTGCTTTCAGAGCTGAGGAAATGCCATCATTAATTAGTTGCTGGATGGCAGCTAAAGTTATGGATGGTGTTTCAGATGTTGACGTCCTTTTGGGAGGCATTCTATCAACAGAGGATAACACGTAGTAAGAATGATATCATAAGTTTTGAAAAGTAATAAAAGAGAATGTGATGCTTAAAATGCTTAAAGGGAAATGCTTAATTTTTGAATTTTTTTAAGCACTTAGAGGTTATGATAAAGACGGAGATAATGATGCAAATGGTGGAAATGATGATGAAAGAGAGATAAGTTGGAAACAATAAGGTATGAAACGGGATTGCCTTTATAAATAACTTGCCTTTTTACTGTACCTAGTCAAGATTTGACAAGCGTTTTTATTTATACCACACATCCCGTGGCTAGGATAAAGCTATAACTAGTCTAAGAGTTTGTTGATTTCGAACCGGTAGATGATATCCTAAAGATCTTCCTGATCCGTTTGGTGTCGATCTTGGATTTTCTCAATGATTTGTTCAAGATCGGAAATTCTGTAATGAGCAAAAGCAATCTTATCTTTTTGCCCTAATTTCTTCCTTTGAAGTTTGATAATCTGAGTACGGATTCTCTCAAGTTCTATCTTTAGTTCGTCACTATTCCTTCGTATGATCATTCTATCAATACGTCCTTCTTCCATTTTCTCAATACGGTGAAAAGAGAGTTCATCTAAGTAATTCAAAATATCTTCTATTTGTCCCTCATGATGTTTCAGATACATCTTAATTGGACATTTTTCTATTTCAAATATCTGAGGTGGGGTAGGAGTATAAACTGAGGAAGATGGTGATACCAAATTACGGGTTTGATTCCGAGATGGATTAGATAACGTAGTTGAGGAAGAAGATGGGGAACATATTCGTTTCTTAGGTGGTAATAGTTCTTCAGGAACAAAGAAATATCGAGGATCAAATAGTAATGATGGTGGTAATACCGGAGATGGAGTCAAAATAGCTGGTGGAGTAATAGGATCTGGTGATGAAATAGGTAATTCCTTAGCATAAAATGCTTGTACGTCCTTCAAATAAGTATTATTGTAGAAAGATGAGAATACTAGTGGGATCATATTATCTGTAGAGTTTTCCGAAGAGTTAAAAGATCTGCTTCCCGCTGAAGCTGAGAAATAATCCGATGAGACCGAAATATAGTTAAGAATATTCATAGAGGAAAAAGTATCCTCAATATCAGAAGTAGAGCGGTTGGGAGAAGACATCGTTCTATTAACAACCTAGTTGTAAATAACATAAGTTATTTATAGTATAATAGTTATGTATCTTTACATACTGATCCGGAATGTAGTGGCACGGAGGACTTTGATGGCTGAAAAAGAAAATGTGGTTATAGTTAAGGTTTTGACCTTGTTCTCTATAACCATGGCGCTGATACCAATCTGTAACACCCCCATTTTTACAATATAGCAGCGGAAGCTAATCTGGGGTATTACTTCATGGAAACAACAATCATAATCATAGAAAACAACCCAAAAGAGACGTTTGTTCAAAAGATACGTTATCATTCATTTCAAATCAGAGTTTTACAAAGGCAGGTCCCAAAATCTAGTTACATACATTGTGAATGATAACAAGTTTTAGCCATCTTCATGTCCATGCCACTCCGTGCCGTATATTGCTCAATAACCTGAGATAAACATGCTAAAAAGTCAACACAAAGGTTGAGTGAAATTCATAGGTTTGATAAACAGTTTGAATACAAGTCATAGTGTAATAATTGTACAAACACAATTATTATGAAAATGGTATTGTTATGATCTTGGGTCACGTTATTATATACCCGTTATTTGTAATAATTGCAACGAATGCAATTATCATAGTAACCGTGTATTACTGCGTTATTGTCTTGTTTGGTCTGTTTGGTCTGATTGGTCTAGTCTGGTCTAAGCTCATGGCACACAAACTGACTAGTGTATATATATACCCAAAATGATGTGATATATATATATATAAGAGATAATGGCCCTCGGTGTAGGTAATTGCCATATACCTATGAAATTCAAATATAGTGTGTTTGTTTACCTATCCGGCTAACACAAAAAAAGGATTCGTCAATTCGAGTAGATCTATCCATATTATTTGCGTTCACCCGAAAGTGATTAATGGTCCATGATAATGAGGGACTTTTGGCATAAAGTAACTTAGACATTAGTGATAATGGTATATCAGATTAGCATATAACATGTAAAAACACTTGTATTCCTGGTTTAAGCATGAATAAGTCTTTGAAAAGTAATCACATTGTTATAAGATAAACGAGTATGTAAAAGAGTTTGTAAACAAGCATGTATCCCCCTCGCGGGTTTATAAAACATGTAAATGAGTAAAGGCGAGGTTATGAACTCACAATATCGGTTTTAAGTACTTGTATATATTAAAAAATTGAGCATGTATCCCCCTCGCGGGTTTATAAAACATTCAAAAGATTGAAAAGGCGAGCTATGAACTCACCTGATAGGTAGATGTAATAATTATTCTGAAATGAAAGCTGACGACCTTATCACAATCTTAACCGGGGAATGTTGATATAGTAAATAGCCACGTCACGTAACCTGAGTAAATATGTTGAGTTTTAGGAAGATTGTTTTCTAGAACTTTAGTTTTAGGAGTTATGAGTTTGATTGAAGAGTTTGGAATTATTGTATCACCGTTCGGGCCATCATAATTCAGAAGTCATTCAGTAAACGTTTGAGGAGCTAGGGCACTTTAAATCGTAAACCCAACAACTCAGTCAGAACGTAATACCAAGATGAAACTCCTTAATATGAAGCTCCCTAGTATTGTGATACGATATAATTGGTTTTAAGCGTTTTAATCAATATCTGGAAATGTTAAGCACGAGAAGCGTTAATTAAAGTTATGTCTGGTAAGGTTTTAAATATGATTTTACACTTTTTCAAAATGTTACATTTTAGACCCTGGGGTTTGGAAAATTGCAATTAGGCCCTTGGAGTTTGCACTTTTACGACTTTGGTCCTTCAACTTTGAAAGATATACCAAGTAACTTGAGACTTTGGAAAAGTGGACATACTAGATCCCTGGGAGTTATAACTTTGATAATATGAACCTTTTAGTCCTTTTGTTTATAAGTTTCCGAAAGTTACTATGTTACCCCTTGCATGGATTATAATTACAAAACATGTCCACAAAATTGCCATGCAAGCTTAGTTTAACATTTCAATATACATTTATAAGTTATAATAAACTAAAATATGAAGTTTTAATGCAACACAAGTTTAAAATAACAATTCGTTAAGCTAGGAAGCAAAACGGGTCAAATTAGGGTTTCAAAATGAAAACGCGCGGGTTTTAAGTTCAAATTCCTTCATTAATCAATAAAGTGGTTATTTTAACATTATTTAAGGATGCTAAGATAGATTATAACAGTATGTAATAATTATGACATTTAGTTTTAAGAAAACCGCGAAATTAGGGTTTCGGGTGTACGATTTTGGATCAAAACGGAAAATGAGCATGAATTAAGTTATGAAATTTAACAAGAGTATATTTAGGATCATATGAACATTATAAGCGTGTAGTAGTAGAAGTAGAACATTCAAAACCTAGGTTTGAGCTTCAAGGAGAAAAAATGGTGGAAACGGGTCATTTCGGGTAGTATTTCCACTCGTACGCCTTGTATCTTTACTCCGGGGCTTTAATTCTTTATGGATTCACTTCTTGAACTTCTTTAATGATCCTAGGATCATAAGGGAGAAAAGGATTGCTGCCTATGGGTTATATAGAGAAGATGGGGTGGTACGAATTAGAATGAACACACAAGAGCCCTATTTATAGTATTTTGAGATCAAAGAGGTTAAGTAAGCTTATGATTCTGGTATGGGACATATGTAAGGGCTATAGGGTGATGTTTAGAAGCTATGTGATGAGTATTAGGGGCTATGGAGGCTAGCTAAGCAAGGTGGATGGTTTCTAGGGGTGTTTGGGTGTCTGGCTAGAAGGAGGGAGATGTGGCTTCATTTGAGACCAAGCAAAGGTACAAGGAGCTTAGTAAGATGATATAAGGGTTGAGGTGCTTGTCATGGAGCTGCTGCCTTCTGCACATGGGTGGTGAATTAGTGGTTCGGGTTTTAAAATGAGAAAAATGGGTTGAAACAAGAAAAGAGTGTCGCGGGTCTGTTTTGAGGTTTTATGGTTTGAACTCAACTTTTCATGCTCACATTTCGTGTAAAATGATCAAGGATGATTAAAATATGTTCCTAAGGTCTATAATAAATTTTATTAATGAGAATTAGCAATTTGTTTGGGTTAAAACGGGTCAAAAATGAATAAGTTTGGCCGCGGGTTCCATTTAGGCTTATTAGGGTTTCTTTGACTTTCTTTGGCTTATAATTCAAGTAATTTTGATTGGGAATGATGGAATACTGGCCCTAGGCCTTATATAAGGGATTATAAATGAGAATTGATCGTTGGTTTAAGTTAAAATGGGTTGAAATGAAATAATTAAGCCGTGGGTTGGATTTAGGGTTTATATTGGATTTGTTAGGTTTTTCTAGGCTTTGATTTCTTGAATATTGTCAAAGTAATGATGGATAATGAATCATAAACTCATTTTATGGGTTTACAATGACTCTTGGTTGCTTACTTGAGAATGAGATGGTCTAAAAATGAGTAAACGGGTCAAAATCACGAAACTAGCTCTTTTTTAGGGTTTAGGGTTTTGAGTGTAAAAAGATGTATAAAAGTTTATGAATAGAATAATTAGGGTTTACACATTGTATATTGAGTGTAGTAGCTTGTACACAAGTGATGGTGAAGAAATTAGAATGAAAACAGAGGTAAAACGGCTATTTTAGATATCATGCTTAATGACTTGTACATTGAGCTTTTACAGACTTGTACTTTGACTTTAAGAGATTTTATATTTCAAATGAGATGTTATATTGCTTGTACATATGCTTTAGTAGCTTGTACATTCACTTTAAATATTAATCATTCATGGAATTAGGGTTTAGAGGCATATGATAACGGTTTAAAGCCCTTTTTGATATAACGTTGCGAATGGTACATTATAGGAATAATGTACTTTTTAAAAATGATATTATGATATTGACTTGATATATTATGATGATTGTTTGACATATATGAAGATAGGATTGCCATATGTAGGTTGCCTGAGCCCGTTAACTTTTGTTATGCAAGAAATGTTATACATCGAGATATTGGCAAAGTAAGTAATGTAATAAAGCGAATAATTTCCCTGAAAAAGGTAAAATAGGTTTTGCATTTGATGAGAATTCTTAGGTTGTTATAGTCCCCACCCATTAACAGAAATCTTCGTTCCCAGAGAATTTATTTAAAGTTGAATTGAATGAAATTAAGATTAGGCTAATCAAGGTTACAAGTTCACCGTGTGTGATGCATTTATAAATTATGTTGTATCACCATAATTATAAATACCTCTTTTCACACACGTCGACTTATTTTCAAGATCATACCTCTTGGTGACAGTCAATAGTATTTCTCTAGATTCTGGTAGAATATGGGTGGATGGAATACGTTGCGCTACTCGGATCGTAAGGAATCGTTATTCATTATCCTTTAAAAGTCAACATTAAATAAGAATGCTATCACAAGTCTTTGTCAAAATTTTCATACCTAGTTATTGAACTCATTTTGAACATTGCATAGATTCTTGTGTGTTTCCTTGTTATTACGTTGCAGAATATAGAAATTTTTTAGAATACGAAGATCATGGAATGAGTGATGTCAAGGAATGATTATGAATTTGAGAGTGTTTCTAATCATGTGAGATACAGATTTTTGAAATGAATAGATGATGAAGGTAATAATGAAAATGAAGGTAATAATGATAATGATTAAGGGATTGTTTATACAAATGGATTGAAAGAAACTTGTTTGTACATATGTTATATACATAAGCCTACTTATTTATAATTAGTCACTTACAAAAAGAAGCGTCCAACTCCTTGTAACTGAGAATTTATAAATTCATAGTTTGGAGATTTATAATTTCCTTATTCAAATGAAGAAGTGACCTAATTCATTTCAATAAGATGATCATAAATCGTCTTACCTAAGCATAAAAACACTATATGGTAATGTGTAGAAAATGATATGATCATGAATAATATTGAGATGTTGATTGTACTGACGTTTATATAATCGAGGATGAAAATTTGTGTTGTAAAGGTATGAGGAGAGTATGATAGAATTGACAAACAATGTCGAGTTTTAATATCACCAGATAACAAGATGTAACGGAATTATTACTTTTATTTACATGATAATACGAACTTTACTAAATGAAACAAAGAGTTGATACTTATGTTACATGTCTCGAGCTTTAGTTGAGAGATTGAGTGATGTTGGAAAATAGATGTGGATATTTAGCACGAATTTGATCTTCACGTTCCCATGTAAATTCAGAGTTCCATCTTACTTTGACTATAGGGATGCATCTTCGTCTTAGTTGCTTGATTTCTCGATCCATAATCTCCACTGATTCTTCCATATAGTTAAGTTTATCATCAAGCCAAATTTCTTCTTTAAATGAAGAGGGATTCATCACAATAACTTTTCTAGTAAACGTAGAAGTACCGTTGTTTGTTTTTATGGCACGTGACGTTTTGTAATGCCCTTTCCTCCACAGGCATGACAAGTTACCTGACATTGATTAATCAGTTTACTCCCGTGGCTGGTCCTTTTGCTTGCCATTCATATGGTCAGAACACGTGCAAACTCCTATGTATGCAGGGTGTTCATCATGTACACAAAGGGAGGTTTCCGATGGTATTTCTTGGTAGGATAAGTCCTAATAGTTTCTTGTCTTCTATGCTGCTGTTGGTGAATCATTGTTATGGTTGTTTTTGTTGTGGTTATCTGGGTAGTTATTTTTGTAATGAGTGTTTGGACTGGATTATTATTAAAAAAATGTGTTTGGGATAGTTGTTGGTGGTGGTGTTTCCTCTATCTTCAAACTTTCTTTTGTGATCGTTGATTCCTTTTCTTGCTACTGGAGTTCCGCTTGTCCCGATGTTCTTATTAGGATTACTAGCACTTGCCATTGATGCAGCTTGTGCTTTCAGAGCTGAGGAAATGCCATCATTAATTAGTTGCCGGATGGCAGCTAAAGTTATGGCTGGTGTTTCAGATGTTGATGTCCTTTTGGGAGGCATTCTATCAACACAAGATAACGCGTAATAAGAATGACATCACAAGTTTTGAAAGGTAATACTTAAAAGAAAATGTGATGCTTAAAGAGAAATGCTTATTTTGAATTTTAAGCACTTAAGGGTTATGGTATGATTCATGAAGACGGAGATAATGACGCAATTGGTGGAAATGATGATGAAAGAGCGATAAGTTGGAAACAATAAGATACGAAACGGGATTGCCTTTATAAATAACTTGCCTTCTTACTGTACATAGTCAAGATTTGACAAGCATTTTTATTTATACCACACATCCCATGGCTAGGATAAAGTTATAATTATTCAAAGAGTTTGTTGATTCTGAGTCGTAGATGACTCTTAAAAGATCCTCCTGATCTGTTTGGACGAGCTTGGATTATCTCAATGCATTTGTTCAAGCTCGGGAATTTCTGTAGTAACGGAAAGGCAATCTTATCCTTTTCCCTAACTGCTTTCTTTTGAAGTTTGATAATCTGAGTACGGATTTTCCTTGATTCAGTCTTCAGTTCGTTACCATTTATACGTCCTTCTTTACCATCTCTCAATAGAGCGGTGAAGATAGAGTTCGTCTAAATATTCAAGATATGATGTTTTCAGAAACATCTTATCTGAATATATTTTCTAATTCAAATACCTGAGTGAGAGGTAGAGGTATTAAACTGATGAAGATGGTGATAACCAAATCACAGGTTGATTCCAGGATGAATTAGATAACGTAGTTGAGGAAGAAGATGAGGAACAGATTTGCTTCTTAGGTGGTAATAGTTCTTCAGGAACAAAGAAATATCAGGATCAAATAGTAGTGATGGTGGTAATATCAGAGATGGAGTTAAAATAGCTGGTGAAGTAATAGGATCTGGTGATGAAATAGGTGATTCCTTTAGCATAAAATGCTTGTACATCCTTCAAATAAGTATTATTGTAGAAAGATGAGAATACATCGGTGGAATCATATTATCGTTAGAGTTTTCAAGAGTATTAAAAGCATTGTTCCCATGAAACTGGGAAATAATACTGCTACAGACCAAGTATAGTTAAGATATACATAGAGGACGATAGCATCTCAATAACGGAAAGTAAAGTGGTTGGGAAAGAACATCCTTCATTAACAAACCTAGTTTGTAAATAACATAAGTTATTTAGTTAATAAGTATAATAGATATGTATATTTACATACTTGTATCCAAGGAATGTAGTGGCACGGAGGACTTTGATGCTGAAAAGAAATGTTGGTTATAGTTAAGATTTTGACCTGTTCTCCTATAACCATGAACGCCGATACCAATCTGTAAACCCCATTTTTACAAAAAGCAATCGGAAATAATCTGGGGTATTACTTCATGGATACAACAATCATAATCATAGAAAACAACTTTAAAAGAGACGTTTGTTTGAAAATATTTAGTTATCATTCATTATATTCAGAGTTTTTACAAAACGCAGGTCCCAAAATCTAAAACATCATGTTTGAATGATTACAGTTCAGCACCTTCGAGTCCATGCCACTCCGTGCCGCAACTTGCTCAATTACCTGAGTTAAACATGCTAAAAAGTCAACATAAAGGTTGAGTGAAATTCATAGGTTTGAAATGTAATAGTTGAATACAAGTTATCATAATGGAAATATTGGTATTGCAGGGATAATTATCATGGAGAACCTTATTATCCTGGAGAATAATATTATCATGGAGAACAGAATTATCACCCTAAACTCATGAATCACATAAAGAGATATTAGGAGATACTACCTAAAGAGATATTGGGAGATACTACCCAAATAGATATTGAAGAGATATTGGGAGATATTAACCAAAGAGATATTGAAAAGATATTGGGAGATATTACCCAAAGAGATATTGAAGAGATATTGGGAGATATTACCCAAAGAGATATTAGGAGATATTACCCAAATAGATATTAAAGAGATATTGGGAGATACTACCCAAAGAGACATTTTAATGTACTTAGGCAATAATATATCAGGATAGCATATAGTTTAGAAAACACTTGCATTCATGGTTTATAGTAGGTATCATGGGATTATAAAGTATGTGAGGTTATGAACTCATTAAGTCTTTGAAAAGTAATCACATTGTTATAAGATAAACGAGTAAATAAAAGAGTTTGTAAATAAGCATGTATCCCCCTCGCGGGTTTATAAAACATGTAAATAAGTAAAGGCGAGGTTATGAATCTCACCTGATAGGTAGTTGTAATATTTATTCTGAAATGAAAGCTGGCGACCTTATCACAATCTTAACCGGGGAAAGTTGATATAGTAAAATGATAGTAAACAGCCACATCACGCAACCTGAGTAAATATGTCAAGTCTTAGGAAGATTGTACTTTAGAACTTTGGTTTTAAGAGTTATGAGTTTGATTGAAGAGTTTGGAATTATTGTATCACCGTTCGGGCCATCATAATTCAGAAGTCATTCAGTAAACGTTTGAGGAGCTAGGGCACTTTAAATCGTAAACCCAACAACTTAGTCAGAACGTAATACCAAGATGAAACCTCTTAATATGAAGCTCCCTAGTATTGTGATACGATATAATCGGTTTTAAGCGTTTTAATCAATATCTGGAAATGTTAAGCACGACAAGCGTTAATTAAAGTTATGTCTTGTAATGTTTTAAACATGATTTTATACTTTTTCAAAATGTTACATTTTAGACCTTTGAGTTTGAAAAGTGGCAGAATATACCCTTGAAGTTTGCACTTTTACGACTTTGGTCCTTTAACTTTAAAAGATATACCAAGTAAACCTTGGACTTTGGAAAGTGACATAATAGACCCCTGTAGTTATAACTTTGATAAAATGACATTTTTAGTCCTTTTAGTTATAAGTTTCCGAAAGTTACGATATATACCCCTTGCATGGATTATAATTACAAAACATGTCCAAATTGCCATGCAAGCTTATTTTAACATTTCAATAGACATTTATAAGTTATAATAAACTAAAATATGAAGATTTAACGCAACGCAAGTTTAAAATAACGATTCGTTAAGCTAGGAAGCAAAACGGGTCAAATTAGGGTTTTAAAACGTAAACGCGAAAAAATAAAAAAAAAATTTTAAAAAAAAAAAAAAACCAAGTTATCCAAAAATAGGGTCAAATTAGGGTTTCAAAACGTAAACGCGCGGGTTTTAAGTTCAAATTCCTTCAAAAACCAATAAAGTAGTTATTTTAACATTAGTTAAGCATACTAGGATAGATTATAACAACATTTAACCATTATAACATTTAGTTTTAAGAAAAACATAAAATTAGGGTTTCGGGTGTACGGTTTTGGATCAAAATGGAAAATGAGCATGAATTGAGTTATGAAATTTTAACAAGAGTTTATTAAGGATCATGTGAACATTATAAGGGTGTAGGAGCAGAGGTAGAACATCCAGAACCTAGGTTTGAGCTTAAAGCTTGAAAACGGGTTAAAATCAGGACTTTTAGCTTCGTACGCCTAGAATAATGACTCCAGGGCTTCTTTTCTTGATTTCTTTTGCTTCCTTTATGTTCTTGGGACTTCTTAGGATCTCTTAGAATTCAAATTGAGCAAAGGATTGCTACTATAATGGGTTATAGAGGAGGAAGTAGGGGATGAGTAGAAATGTACATGGTTCGCCCCTATTTATAGTGATTTTGAAACTTAGTGGCCAAGGTGAAGGGGTGAGGTGTCTCATTTCTGTTATATCTGAGTTAGAGGATCTATAAGGGTGATTTGTAAGGCCTTAGAGGGTAGAGAGCGGTGAATGTGGAGGTGTTTTTGGGTGGTTTTAAATTCGCAAGACTTAGGGGAGCAAGTGGTGGTGATGTGCTTGAATTATTAGCTAAGAAATAAGATAGAGGGACCTTGTAAGCCTTTCTTAGCGAACATGTGGGTGAGTCCCCATGGTGCTATAGTTGCCAAAGAACTTCAAAAATGGGTCAAAATTAAAAAATGAGAGTGCGCGGGTTCATAAGAGCTCGATTAAGGTTTCTTTGGGTTACTATGCATAGAAAATTCGAGTGTACTTTGATTAAGAGTGTAGATTACTGGATATAGGTCTTGTATTAAGGATATAACAAGGGTTGATAAGTCGGTATTTTGGGTTAAAATGGGTCGAAAATGTTCAATTTAAGGCACATTAGGGTTTCATTAGGGTTTTCAAGGCTTATAACTTTTGTACATTGCTAGGAAAATGATAAATAATGATTTATAAACTCATTTTATGAGTTTACAATAGCTCTTGGTTATTTTGGAGTTAAAATGATTAAAAACGAGTAAACGGTTCAAATGATCCATTTGGTACGTTAGGTTTCTCGGATTTCAATTTTTGTATATAAATGAATATGAGATAATGAAATAATGATGAAATAGATTGACATAGTTTGAAAATAAGTTATTACAACTTATTTGATGTTTGGTTGAGTTAATAATGGAGACAAAATAAGAAACGAGTCATAGTTTTAAGGTATTTTGCTCGGTTCGAGGATTTCTACCACTGATTTCTTGTAAATCATGAATGGGGAGATTATGAATTATAAATGAAGAGTATGACTGCTTGTAACTTGATACTTTATGATTGGGCAAGATTTACTTATGAAACAGAGGAAATACGGGCTATTTTGGATGTTGTGCAGTCTAATGACTTGTACAATATGATGATGTTAAGACTTGTACCTTTCTCTAAAGAGAATGTAAATATTCAATATGAGAGTGTTATGGTTACTGTATACATATCCTTTATAAACATAGTGCATTCATTTTAGATATTAACCTTTTCAGTGAATAGGGTTTAGAGGTATACGATAACGGTTTAAAGCTCGTTTTGATATAACGTTGTGAATGGTAACGGCGATTATAGAATAATGTACTTTTGTAAAAAGGATATACAATCTTGAATTGACATGTATATGATGTTTTCTGACATAGATGAAATATGATTGCCCAAGATAGGTTTGCGTGAGCTCGTCTACTTAGTTAAATAAATTCATGACATACTTAATATTGACAATAGCAAGTAATTAATAAAGCGAAAACATTCCTTGTACAATTGTGATAATAGTAGAATAAGTTTTGCATTTGATGAAAATTCTTGGGTTGTTATAGTCTTCACCTCTTACAAAAATCTTGTCCCGATATTTAATTGAAAGTTATAGTGAATAGATGTAAGTACTGGGCATGAATTTAGGTTAGGCTAATCAAAGTTACAAGTCCACGTGTGTGATGCATTTATAATTATGTTGTACACCATAATTATAATTACTTCCTTTCATACATCTACTTATTTCCAAGACTACACCTCTTGATGACAGCCAATAGAATTTCTCCAGATCCTGATAGAACCTGGGTGGATGAAATACTTCGATTTATGGAACCTGTGGGTTATGAGCCTACCACGCTTCTGCTGCGCTACTTTGATCGTAAAGAATCGTTATCCATTAACCTTTAAAAGTCAACATCGAATAAGAATGCTATCACAAGTCTTTGTCAAAATTTTCATACCTAGTGGTATTGAAATCATTTGACATTATATAGATTCTTGTGTGTTTCCTTGTTATTACGTTGCGGAATATAACAGATAATTTTTGAATACGGAGATCATGAAATGAGTGATGTCAAGGAATGATTATGAATTTGTAACAGAGTTGCTAATCACGTGAGATACAGATTTTGAAATGAATAGATGATGAAATTGATAATGATAATAATTAAGGAATTATTTGTACAAACAGGTTGAAAGAAACTTGTTTGTACGTATGTTATATACTTAAGCCTACTTATTTATTATTTGTCACTTACAAAAAGAAGCGTTCAACTCCTTGTAACTGAGAATTTATAAATCCATAGTTCAGGGATTTATAATTCCCTTATTCAAATGAAGAAGCGTTCTAATTCATTTCAATAGGATGATCATAAATCGTCTTACCTAAGCATAATATCAAAACGGTAAGGTGTAGTAAATGATCATGAATGATTAGATAATATTTGAGATGTTGATTGTACTGACGCCCATGTAGTTGAGGATGAAAAATTATGTTTCAAAGGTATGAGGAGAGTATTCAGAGTTGATCATAATAGAATTGATAAACGATGCCGAATTTAGATAACAAGATGTAACGGAATCATTACTTTATTATTTCATGGATAACTTTACATATGAAAAAGAGTTGATACTTATGCTAAGTATCTCGAGATAAGATTCTAGAATAAAAGCAATAAACGACAAGGATAATATCTTGATGATTGGGGTTTTCAGATTGAAGAAGATTCTGATGAACTTGAATATTCTTGAGAGTTGTTTCTAGGGTAGAAATCCTAAAGTGAACCAAAGCAAACTTGTCTCTAAGTATGCTTTCTTGTGGCCCGATTCTTTGCTTCTAAGCACTGATTCGCATAATGTCCTTCTCTCTTCCACAGCATTACAAGTATGGATAGTGATTAAGTATGTTTTTAGTGGTAGTCTTTTGTATTTCTGCATTTCTTGGTCAGAATGTCCATCTTGTTGTCAAGTTTTAACAATACAAGGATCCTAGGTGACGTAGGGTGCATCTTCACGACCAAAGGAGATTTCTAGTATATCCTTTAATGGAGCAGTATAATTTCAGAAGCTTCTTGTCCGTATTTGCTGGTGGAGGTATCATATGTGATGGTTGTGATTGTGTGTGGTTATTTGATAGTTGTCGTTGTTGCGATTTGTTGGAGAGGATAATGAAGTTATGATATTTTGGGGTATTAGTTATTGTCGATGAAGTTTCTCTTATCATCAAACTATTCGCTTATGATCATAGGGTTTCCTTCACAAATCACGCTTTTAGTACCTATTTCATTAATCTCCTGGGCATGTTTGATGGCATTCCTCCAAAGTCTGAAGGCTCGAGGCAGTAACATTCCTTCAATACATCTGGTTATCACTGATGAACCTTTCCTAATTTTCTTGATATTGGTACCATGTTTGGACCATAAGATGGCTAATTCCTGAAGATTCCTAATGTACGTCCTTAAGATCATTTCCTTTCACAACCAAGTTTAAAATTCGTCTTCATCTTCTTGACTCAGATCGATGGCAAAACTTATGGTAAGTAAGATCTCTTCAATTCGGTCCAAGTGTTTGATTGGCTTGACTTATTCCAATAGATTAAGCGTATGAATTCCACCAGGACAGGGCATCATCGGTTAAAGTGCCGGTAGCAAATGTTACTTTGTCTTCCTCGGCACTCTTAGCTATGAGCGAAAACACTGATTCAGTATGTTCAAACCAGCGGATGAGGTTAATAATCCTTCCGTACCATTGAAGTAAACGGTTTTGGCAGCTAACGAACTCTTTATAGTTTCCTGTTTTTGCTACAGGAATTTCTTTAGGTCCAGTGTTTCTATTAAGATTGTTGGAATTTGCAATGGCAGCAGTTTGTTGCTTCCAGGCTGCAGAAATCCAGCAAGCAAGTTGCCCGGATAGCATCCTGAGTAAATAGCTGGTGTTGCAGATGTAGATGACCTCTTTGAGGTCATTCAATCAATCATAAGAGAACACGTAATACAATGATATCATAAAGTTTGTTGAAAAGTAAGAGAATGTGATAGCTTAATAATACTTAAAGAGTAATGAATTTTTAAGCCCTTAAAGATTATGGTCTTGCTGATACATAAAATACAGAGATAATGATGCAAATGATAGAGATGATGATGAAAGGGAGATAAGTGGGAAACAATAAGGTATGAAACGGGATTGATTTTATAAATAAATTGCCTTTTTACTATACATAATCAAGATTTGACAAGCATTTTTATTTATACCACACATCCCGTGGCTAGGATAAAGCTATAACTATTCTAAGAGTTTGTTGATTCTGAGCCGGTAGATGACATCCTAAAGATCCTCCTGATCTGTTTGGTGACGAGCTTGGATTTCTCATGATTGTTTAAATGATTTGGAAATTTTGCAGTGAGCAAGGATAATCTTATCCTTTTGGCCCGAACACAGCTTTCTTTTGAAGTCTGATAATCTAGTACGGATTCCTTTAAGTTCGGTTCTTTAGTTCGTTACCATATAACGTCCTTCCTACATTGCTCAATGCGGTGAAGATAGATTCATGCTACATAGTTCATCGAATATCTTTGACTTGTTTTCTCTAGATGTTTTTCACAGATACACCTTATCTGAACATTTCCTATTTCCAAAAACCTGAGTGGGTAAGGAGTATAAACTGAGGATGATGGTGATATCAAATCACAGCTTTAATTCTGAGATGGATTAGTAACAGTTTAGGAATAAATGGGGTTAATGAAATTCGATTCTTATGTGATAGATAGGGCTCAGGAACAAAGAAATATCGGGGATCAAATAGTAGTAATGGTGGTAATACTAGAGATGGAGTTAAAATAGTTTGTGGAGTAATAGGCTCTGCTCTGGTGATAAATAGTAAACCTTAGCAAAAAATGCTTGTACGTCCTTCAAAACAGATTACTTGTAGAAAGATGAGAATACCTGTGGATTATATTAGCTTTAGAGTTTACCTACAGAGTTAAAACGAACTCTTCCATCCTGCTGAAGCTGGGAAATAATCTAAAGAGACCAAGAATAGTTATGAATATTCATAGAGGAAAAAAACATCCTCAAGATCGGAAGTAGAAGCGTTGGGATAAGACATCGTCTGATAACAACCCAGTTTTAAATAACATAATTTATTAATAAATAGTATTATAGATAAGTATCTTTACATACTGTGGTTCCGGGAATGTAGTGGCACTGCGGAGGACTTTCGATGGCTGAAAAAGAAATTGTGGTTATAGTTAAAGGTTTTGACCTTGAGTTCCTCAATAACCATGCATGGCGCTGATACCAAACTGTAACAAACACCCTAATTTTTACAATATAGCATCGAAAGCTAATCTGGGGTATTACTTTATGGATACAACAATCATAATCATAGAAAACGACCCAAAAGAGATGTTTATTCAAAAGAATAAGTATTATCATTCATATCAAACAAGTTTACAAAGGCAGGTCCCAAATCGAGTTACAAACAATGTGAATGATAACAAGTTTTACCACTACGAGTCCATGGCCACTCCATGCCATAAGTTGCTCAATTACCTGAGATAAACATGCTAAAAAGTCAACACAATGGTTGAGTTGAAAATCATGGTTTGAAAATAGTATTGGAATGACAAGTCATAGTGTAATAATTTATAAAACACATTATTATGTAAAATTGATATTTGTTATTATAAGACACCCGTTATTAGAAATAATTGCACCGTAATGCAATTATCATAGTAACAATTATAGCCCTCATAGCCTGTTTGGTTCAGTTTGGTCGTGTATATGTCTTGTCTAGTCTAAGCTCGATGGAAACACACAAAACTACTATTGTATAGATATACCCCGAATGATATAAAATATATAAATAATAAATATATATATATATTATATAATAGAGAGAGAAGAGAGATAAAGGACCTCGGTGTAGGCACTTGCCAAAATACCTATGAAATTCAAAATATAGTGTGTTTGTTAACCTATCCGCTAACACAAACAAGGATTCGTCAATCCCGATAGATCTATCCACACTATTCCGCGTTCACCCGAAAGAGATTAATGTCCATGTAAAGAGGGACTTATTAGCTAAAAGTAACTTAGACATTAGTCGTAATGGTATATCAGATTAGCATATAACATGTAAAAACACTTGTATTTGTAATTTATAGCATGTATCCCCCTAACGGGTTTATGAAAACATTAAAGAGATTAAAATTAGCTATGAACACACTATGTATATGAATGTAATCGCATTGTAAAAACAAGATGAATAATATGTAAAAGATTTAAAAATGCATGTATCCTCCCTCGCGGGTGTTATAAAACATGTAAATAAGTAAAGGCGAGTCTGCACTTCTCCTGACAGGTTTATGTAATAAATATTCCTGAAATGAAGCTGACGAACCTAATCATAATTTTAAAACCGGGGAATTTGATATAGTAAAATGATAGTAAACAGCTACGTCACAACCATGAGTAAATATGTTAAGTCTTAGGAAGGATTGTATTTTAAACCTTGATTTTAAGAGTTTATGAGTTTGATTGGAAGAGTTTTGGAATTATTGTATCACCTGTTCCGGGCATCATAATTCAGATGTCATTCAGAAAACTTTGAGGAGCTAGGAACTTTAAAATCGTAAACCCAATAACTCAGTCAGAACGAAATACCAGATGAAACCTCTTAATATGAAGCTCCCTAGTATTGTGATATGATATAATCGGTTTTAAGCGTTTTAATCAATATCTGGAAATGTTAAGCACGAGAAGCGTTAATTAAAGTTATGTCTTGTAAGGTTTTAAACATGATTTTATACTTTTTCAAAATGTTACATTTTAGACCCTTGAGTTTGAAAAGTGGCAGAATATACCCTTGAAGTTTGCACTTTTAAAACGACTTGTCCTTTAAACTTTAAAAGATATACAAGTAAACCTTGGTCATTGGAAATTGACATAGATAGACCCTGTATTATAACTGATTAAAACAACATTTTAGTCCTTTTAGTTATACGTTTCCTGAAAGTTACGATATATAACCCCTAGCATGGATTATAATTACAAAACATGTCGCAAATTGGCCAAGCATAGCTTATTTTAATCATTTCAATAGACATTTATAAAGTTTATAATGAAACAAAAATATGAAGATTTAACGCAACGCAAGTTTAAAATAACGATCTTGATTAGCTAGGAAGCAAAAACGGTCAAATTAGGGTTTTTCACAACGTAAACGCGTGGGTTTTAAGTTCAAATTCCTTCAAAAACCAATAAAATAGTTTAATTTAACATTAGTTCAGCATACTAGGATCGATGTATAACAATATTTTAAACCATTATCACATTTTAGTTTTTAAGAAAAACATAAAAATTAGGTTTTCGGGTGTTACGTTTTGTATCAAAAATGGAAAAATCCATGAATAGAGTTAAAGAAATTTTACAAACCAAAGTTTATTTAGGATCATATGAACATTATAAGAGTGTAGGAGCAGAAGTAGAACATGATAGAACCTAGGTTTGAGCTTATAGCTTGAAAACGGGTCAAAATCGGGACTTTTTTTGCTTTCGTACGCCTAGAATAACGACTCCCGGGCTTCTTTTCTTTATTATTACTTTGCTTCCTTTATGTTCTTGGGACTTCTTAGGATCTCTTAAAATTCACATTGAGAAAAGGATTTGCTCTATGATGGGTTATAGAGAGGAAGGAGGGATGAGTAGAAATGTACATGGTTCGCCCCTATTTATAGTGATTTTGAAACTTAGTGGCCAAGGTGAAGGGGTGAGGTGTCTCATTTCTATTATATCTAAGTTAGAGGATCTATAAGGGTGATGTGGTAAGGCTAGAGTGGTAGAGAGGTGATGTGGAGGTGGTTTTGGGGTGGTTTTAAATTCGGCAAGACTTAGGGAGCAAGGGTGGTGATGTGCTTGATTTATAGCTAAGAAAATAAGATAAGGGACCTTGTAAGCTTCTTAGGAACATGTGGGTGAGTCACCATGGTGCTTAGTTGCAAAGAGAAACTTCAAAAATGGGTCAAAATTAAAAGAATGAGATCGCGGGTTCATAAGAGCTCGTTTAAGGTTTCTTTGGGTTTCTATGCTTGAAATTCGAGTGTACTTGATTAAGAGTGATAGATTACTGATATTAGGTCTTGTATTAAGGATTATAATCAAGGTTTGATAAGTGGTTTGGGTTAAAATGGGTCGAAAATGTTCAATTTAAGGCACATTAGGGTTTCATTAGGGTTTTCAAGGCTTATAACTTTTGTACATTGCTAGGAAAATGATATAAAATGGTAAATAATGATTTAGCACTATCTTTTAATGAGTTACATATAAGTCTTGGGTTGATTGTTGGAGGTTTAAATGATAAAAATGAGTAAACGGGTCAAATGATCCATTTAGGTACGTTTAGGGTTTCTCGGATTCAATTTTTGTATAAATGATATGAGATAATGAAATAATGATGAAATAGGATTGACATAGTTGTAAAATAAGTTATTACAACTTATTTGAGTGTTGGTTGAGGTTTAAAATGGATAATATAATGAGAAGAAACGGGGTGCAGAGTTTGTATTTTGCTCTGGGTTTGGATTTCTAACTCTAGGTTTCTCTGTTATTTCATTTGTAATGGGGAGGATTTTGAAATTATAAATGAGTGTTTGACCTTGTTGTAACATTGTACTGATGGACTTGGCAAATTCTTATGAGGAAAACTGAGGTATTCACGGCTTTTTTGGTTGTTTGGGCTAGTAATTGTATTGTACATTATTGATTTTTTAAGACTTGTACTTTCTTTAATGAGATATGTACTATCATATGAGATGTTATGTGTACTTTATACATCTTACTTAGTCTTGTGCATCATTTTAGATATTAACTTTGCAGGGTAATTAGGGTTTGAGGTATACGTACCGGTTTACAAGCTCGTTTTGATTTAACGTTGTGAATGGTAACTTTCGAGGAATAGAGGTACTTTGTAAAAGGATAGATTTGAACAATATTTGAATTGACATGTTTTGATGTTGGTCTGGAATATAGAAGATATGGATTGCCATAGATAGGTGCGTGAGCCTCGTGCTACTTTTGTTTCTATATTTACCATGACATCTTTAGATATTGACTTTGCTCAAGTAATGTATATACTGCGATACATTTCCTGTAGCATTTGTGATAATAGTAATAGAATATAAGTTTTGCATTTGAGGATAATTTTTGGGTTGTTATAGTCTTCACTCTTACAAAATCTTGTCCCGATATGTAATTGATAGTTATAGTGCAATAGAGTGTTAAGTACTGGCATGTATTTAGGTTTTAGCTGATTCACACCAAAGTTACAAGGTCACGTTGTGATGCATTTATAATTATGTTGTACTACCATAATTATAATTATTCCTTTCATACGTTACTTTTTTCCAAGACTACTCACCTATTGATTGACAGCGAATAGATATTTATCCAGATCCTGATAGTACCTGGGTGGGATGAAATACTTCGATTTATGAAACCTGATGGGTTATGGAGCCATACACGCTTTTGCTGCGCACTTTGATTCGTAAAGAATTGTTATCCATTAACCTTTTAAGTCAACATCGAATAAGAATGCTATCACAAGTCTTTGTCAAAAATTTCATACCTAGTGGTATTGAAATCATTTGAATTTTTATATATGATTCATGTGTGTTTCTCCTTGTTATTACGTTGCATTGGGTATATAACAGATAAATTTTTGAATACGGAGATGTTGAAATGAGTGTGTCTAAGGGAATGATTATGATATTGTAACGAGAGTTGCTAATCACGTGAGATTTACAATTTGAAATGAATAGATGATGTAATTGTTAATGTAATAATTAAGGAATGTATTTGTACAAACAGGTTGTAAAGAAACTTGTTGTAACGTATGTTATTATTATCTTAAGCATACTTATTTATTATTCAGTCAACTTACCAAAAGATTGCGTTAACTCCTTGTCAACTGAGAATTTTATAAATCCATAGTTAGGGATTTATATTCCCTTTATTCTAAATGAAGAAAGCGTTCTAATTCATTTTCATTAGGGTTGATCATTAAATCGTCTTACCTAAGATAATATCAAATCCGGTAGGGTAGTACGGATCATGATGATTGATAATATTTGAGATGTGATTGTCCTGACGCCTACCAAGTAGTTGAGGATGAAAATTTATGTTTCAAAGGTATGAGGAGAGTATTCAGAGTTAATCATAATAGAATAGATAAGCGATGCCGAATTCAGATAACAAGATGTAACAGAATCATTACTTTATTATTTCATGGATAACTTTACATATGAAAAAGAGTTGATACTTATGCTAAGTATCTCGAGATAAGATTCTAGAATAAAAGCAATAAACGATAAGGATTGTATCTTGATGATTGAGGTTTTCAGATTGAAGAAGATTCTGATGAACTTGAATATTCTCGAGAGTTGTTTCTAGGGTAGAAATCCTAAAGTGAACCAAAGCAAACTTATCTCTAAGTATGCTTTCTTGTGGCCCGATTATTTGCTTCTAAGCACTGATTCGCATAATGTCCTTTCTTTCCACAGGCATTACAAGTTACGGATATTGATTGAAGGTTGTTTTTAGTGGTTGGTCTTTTGTTTCTGCAGTTCTTGGTCAGATGTCCTATCTTGTTGCAAGTTTGACATTACAAGGACCTATGTGATGTAGGGTGCATCTTTCACACAAAGGACGATTTCCAGTATATCCGTTGGTGGCAGTATAAGTTCTGAAGGCTTCTTGTCTTCTATTCTGCTGGTGGTGGTAATCATTGTTATAGTTGTGATTGTTGTGGTTATTTTGATAGTTGTCGTTGTTGCGATTGTTGGAGTGGTTATTGTTGTTACGATATTTGGGGTAGTTGTTGTTGTCGATGATGTTTCTCTTATCTTCAAACTTTCGCTTATGATCATTGGTTTTTATTATCTGATCCATTAATCTCTGGGCTATGTTGATGGCTTCCTCCAAAGTTTGAGGCTTCGAGGCAGTAACATTTCCTTTAATACTTCTGGGTAATCCACTAATGAAGACTTCCATAAGTTTCTCGGCGTTTGGTACCATGTTTGGGCATAAGACGGCTAATTCCTGAAATCTCCTAATGTAAGTCTTAAGATCATTTCCTTTCACAACCAGGTTGTAAAATTCGTCTTCTATCTTCTTGACTTCAGTTCGAGGACAATACTTATTGGTTAAGAGTCTTTTCAATTCGGTCCAAGTGATTTGATTGGCTAGATTTATTCCAATAGGTTGAGCGTATGAATTCCACCAAGACAGAGCATCATCGGTTAAAGTATCGGTAGCATATGTCACTTTGTTTTATTCGGCACAGTGGCTATGAGAAAATACTGATTAAGTCCGCTCAAACCAGCGAATGAGGCTAACTGCTCCTTCCGTACCATTGAAGTAGAAAGGTTGACAGCTAACGAACTCTTTATGGTTTCCTGTTTTTGCTACAGGAGTTCCAGTAAGTCCAGTGTTCCTATTGAGATTACTAGTACTTGCCATTGATGCAACTTGTGCTTTTAGAGCTGAGGAAATGCCATCATTAATTAGTTGCCGGATGGCAGCTAAAGTTATGGCCGGTGTTTCAGATGTTGACGTCCTTTTGGGAGGCATTCTATAAACAAAAGATAACGCGCAGTAAGAATGACATCATAAGTTTTGGAAGGTAATACTTAAAAGAAAATGTGATGCTAAAAATGCTTAAAGAGAAATGCTTATTTTTGAATTTTAAGCACTTAGGGGTTATGGTATGATTCATGAAGACGGAGATAATGATGCAAATGATGGAGATGATGATGAAAGAGCGATAAGTTAGAAACAATAAGATACGAAATAGGATTGCCTTTATAAATAACTTGCCTTCTTACTGTACATAGTCAAGATTTGACAAGCATTTTTTATTTATACCACACATCCCATGGCTAGGATAAAGCTATAACCATTCTAAGAGTTTGTTGATTTTGAGCCAGTAGATGACATCTTAAAGATCCTCCTGATCTGTTTGGTGACGAGCTTGGATTTTTTTTAATGATTTGTTCAAGATCAGAAATTCTATAGTAAGCAAATGCAATGTTATCCTTTTTCCCTAACTGCTTCTTTTGAAGTTTGATAATCTGAGTACGGATTTTCTTGAGTTCGATCTTTAGTTCGTTTTTATTCCTTCGTATGATCATTCTTTCAATACGTCCTTCCTCCATTTCCTCGATGTGGTGAAGATAGAGTTCATCTAAGTAGTTCAAAATATCTTCTATTTGTTCCTCATGATGTTTTAGATGTATCTTAACTGAACTTTTTCCTATTTCAAATATCTGAGGTGGGGTAGGAGTATAAACTGAGGAAGATGGTGATACCAAATCACAGGTTTGATTCCGGGATGAATTAGATAACGCAGTTGAGGAAGAAGATGAGGAATAGATTCGCTTCTTAGGTGGTAATAGTTCTTCAGGAATAAAGAAATATCGAGGATTAAATAGTAGTGATGGTGGTAATACCAGAGATGGAGTCAAAATAGCTGGTGGAGTAATAGGATCTGGTGATGAAATAGGTAATTCCTTAGCATAAAATGCTTGTACGTCCTTCAAACAAGGATTATTGTAGAAAGATGAGAATACTGGTGGGATCATATTATCTGTAGAGTTTTCCGAAGAGTTAAAAGAACTGCTTCCTGATGAAGCTGGGAAATAATCCGATGAGACCGAAGTATAGTTAAGAATATTCATAGAGGAAAAAGCATCCTCAATATCGGAAGTAAAGTGGTTGGGAGAAGACATCGTTCTATTAACAACCTAGTTTGTAAATAACATAAGTTATTTATGTAATAGTATAATAGATATGTATATTTACATACTTGTTCCAGAATGTAGTGGCACGGAGGACTTTGATGGCTGAAAAAGAAATGTGGTTATAGTTAAGGTTTTGACCTTGTTCTCTATAACTATGGCGCTGATACCAATCTGTAACACCCCCATTTTTACAATATAGCAGCGGAAGCTAATCTGGGGTATTACTTCATGGATACAACAATCATAATCATAGAAAACGACCCAAAAGAGACGTTTATTCAAAAGATATGTTATCATTCATTTCAAATCAGAGTTTTACAAAGGCAGGTCCCAAAATCTAGTTACATACAATGTGAATGATAACAAGTTTTAGCCATCTTCGAGTCCATGCCACTCCGTGCCGTATATTGCTTAATAACCTGAGATAAACATGCTAAAAAGTCAACACAAAGGTTGAGTGAAATTCATAGGTTTGATAAACAGTTTGAATATTATCATATGGTTGAATGCAAGTCATTATAATGGTAATAATTGTAACGAATACAATTTTCATGAAAAATCAGGGTAACATTATTATTGTACCTAAGCTCATGACATCAATACATTAACAGGGAAATCACCGTAGTGATATTGGTTAGGGACAGATGTCCCCGTGGAAAAGGTAACTTGCCAAGGTTACCTATTAGGACAAATATAGTGCGTTTGGCTACCCCAAGCATGGGTATACCAACGGGATCCGTCACCCCTAATAGCTCTATTCACAATATTCACATTCACTCGTAAGCAATTAATGGTT
>BQNB010081165.1:0-27005 GCA_026074375.1 Tanacetum coccineum
ATTTGTAAAATCACTTGTGATTTGTTATTGTAAAATTCACGTGTAATTTCATAAATCGCATGTGATTTCACATATTTAAATGTGATTTCACTTACTTATATGTTATTTTTAAAGTAACAAATCACGTGTGATTTTATAAATCCATAAATCGCATGTGATTTTGAAAGTAATAAATCACATGTGATTTTTCTATGAGGAAATTTAAAAAAAA
Organism: Tanacetum coccineum; assembly: GCA_026074375.1. Lineage (NCBI taxonomy): Eukaryota > Viridiplantae > Streptophyta > Magnoliopsida > Asterales > Asteraceae > Tanacetum > Tanacetum coccineum. The sequence goes on from BQNB010081165.1 coordinate 212, forward strand.
AAGTTGGTCGAAATTATATAGAAGTGCCTATCTATGGAAAGATAATTTAATTCTCGTCGCGATGGTATAATTAATTTGTGTAACGATTAACGGTTTGGGAGACATTTTAATTTTAAAAAATAGGATGAATGTGGGTTTTTTAATTAAATTAAAATAGGAATTAATCTAAACCATTAGATGAAAATAAGATGAATGGTTGAGATGAAGAGGATTGTTATTTAAATAGATAGTGTTCTACATGGATATTTTGTCATAGTTAATTATAGGAGTTGGACAAAGGCATTAGGCTCGTTATTATAGGTTATAGGAGTTGGACTAAGGCACTACACTGTTATCATTATAATTTCCATATCCACAAGCTTGGCGTGACACACTTAGGGGTAGGCAATATTAGAGAGTAGTATACCCTAAGTAAATACGTTGTTTAGTCATATAAGTTTTCACCAAATTTACTTTTTTTGTTATTTACTTTTCTCGCATTTAGGCTAATATTAGTTTAAAACAAACTACCTTAAATATCCGATATTATACTTGCTTTGTAATAGACATAAAATACCAAAAAATACTCTTTTTTGTCTTTAGATCAAATTTACATACGCTGCGAACCTGCCTCATTATTTCTCTGGAGACCGATCAATCCTACGTGCTTACCTTTACTACACTACAATGGTTAAATATACTCCACATGGGATTGTAAAACTTCGGTGTTGCACCGCCACATCAGAGATCGTTTAGTTTAAAATCTTCATATTTGCACTAACAAATTACAAGAAGTTAGAAGGATGTAATTCATACATACCAATCTAAGATCACATACCATTTGTTTAGATCTGTTATATAATAAGAGATTTAAAAAAACTAGAAAAATAATGTTGAAGCTATTGACAGTGGACTAATAAGAGTGCTTAATATTGTTGTGTGAAAGAAATAAAGTAATCTCATTAGCTAACAGAAAGTCAAAATTGAAACGATTTGGTCAAAACTATCAAAATTTTATCTAGCAAAAAAGTATGTATAAAAATACATGTGTTTATTATTTAAAAAAACTAAAACATGATGAGTAATTAATAAAACTTTGTTTTTTACATTTTAAATAAATTATATAGACTTAAATAAACTTATAAATTTTAATTTTTTTAATAACTTTATTAATTTGATTAATACTTCAAAATTTTATACTTCTTAAACTTGGTGTATATATATTGGAATTTTCTTTTCAGAACCAGATTTTTGTACAGAACCACTTGAAATGAATTTGAGCCATTGAATAATGTTGATCAAAGGCTAAGATGAATTGTGCCAATAAAGTAATTAATTAAAAGATTGAGCCATTATTTGTAAAACTAAAAAAGGCCAAAAGGGTATTATAGAAAAGTGGTATTTTCATTTTTAAAACCGTCCTCCCATTTTAATAGGATCTGAGATAACATATCTATTCCTTCTCCATAAAAAAACCTAGCCATTCAATTGAGTGCACCACTTTGATATTATTAACTATTGCAAGAGATAATTCGTATGTGTGTGTGGGGAGGTAGGAGGAACAAGTGTACACGATCCCCAAACCCCCGTCGATCCACGAACAAACAAAAACTCACGAACTGAATCAAATCCATAAAATGAAGATCCACACAAACCCTGTAATTCTCAGTTTTGGCTTCATGATCTTCTATGAATGTCTCAAGTAGGTTTAATTGTTTATGGGTTGTTATTAGATTTATATGAGTTATGGTTTATGGGTTGTTATTAGATTATGACTAATGGTTGATAGGTTCTTGTTGGTTTCAAAATTTATTGTCGAAATTTATTGGTTTCAAAAGTGAGGTTATTTGCTAAGGTTGGATTTTTTGTTCAAGATTAATGGGTTCTTATTGATTTTTATAGAATATGATTTATGGATAATTTTTTATTATGACAATGGTTTATGGGTTTTTGTTGGTTTTAAATATTATGCTCAAAGTTTTGATCTTTATGAAAAGTGAGGTTATTGCCTATTTTAGTGTGTTTGGTTAAGATATAACTTTAAGATGATGATGCTGGTAACCCATTCAAGTCTGTGTAAACACACTAAAGTAGCACTGGTGTTTTAACTTTGGAATGATCATGGTAACCAATTCAGTGGTAGATGAACTTAACCATTCAATCTTAACCATTTAATTTGTTTGAACTTTGTACGCCATCATCATCATCCCACATTGATTGGTTACCTTGGGTCTGATATGATTAATTAGGTTTTATTATTTATGTATGATTAAGGCAATTCACATATATTTGTGTTGTTTATTGCTTACTTTATCAACTAATTTAACAATTAATTTTACAATTAATTTAACATGAAATAATTAGATATAACTAGTTTTTTTAACATATTTGTTTCAAGGGATAGCTCAATCATAGAAATGACGGTGTGTGATGAAGATGATCAATGTATGCACCCTTACTTTTAGATGGCGTGCACAAATGTTCTCGAAGCCTTGCATATATGTTCTCGAAGCTGTGCATATATGTTCTTGAAGAGTTCACGCATGTTATTTCAAGAGTGCACATTTATATTTAACAATATACATTTGTATTTGAATTGTATTTCATTTGATATCAAATTTTGTGTACTTTATTTATATTTATGTTTTTGCTTTCTTATTAATTTAGAGATTAAATGTACGTATTTATGTTTTTGGTATAAATTTTTGAAATAATGTACACTAGAAACATATGTGCAATTATCATTTTAAGAAAAAAACAAGTTTCATGGCTAAACAATTGTATAAAAGAAAAAAACACACATGCACTTTATTTTTTTTAAACTTGTATGCAAGAAACATATATGAATTTCTATAATATTAAAAAAAACATACATGCACTCATTTTTTTGAAATATATTTGCTGAAAAAATGAAAAAATTAATTCTGAAAAAATAAAAAAATTAATTCTGAAAATTTAAGGCTTAATAAAAACGTTTTTTTAATTCAAAAAGAAAGTGAAAATGTGTTTTACTAGTTTACCCTTTTGAATTAAATAAAATGATTAAATAATATTAAATTCTTATTGGTCCAAAGTTGGTTCAGTAGGTTCTGTACAAAAAAGTGGTTCTGTAAAGAACGGTCCCATATATATATATATATATATATATATATATATATATATATATATATATATATAAATATAATAAATACACACACAGGCACACACACCTTATATATAAAAGGATGTTTTGTTCTGTACAAAAAAGAGGTTCTGTAAAAGAACATCCCATATATATTATATAAAGTAATATATATACTATGTAAATATATATATATGTAATATGTAATGTATATATATATATATACTGTAATATATTATATATAATATATGTATATATAGTTAATAATTGTATATATATTATTATATATATATGTATATATATATATATGTAAAAGGATGTATGCCACATTATAATGCCTACTAATCATCCCATAAAGTCATGTCATAAATCCATGTCATCACGAAAGCCATGTCATCATGAATATATCTTGAAATTCTATATAAGAGGATGTATGCCACATCATAATGCCTACTAATCATCCCATAAAGCCATGTCATAAATCCATGTCATCATGAAAGCCAGGTCATCAAGAATATATCTTGAAATTCCTGATTTTTTTTAAATTATGTCTGTTGCAAGATTTGAACCTGGGTCTGCTAATTCACAAACAAGCACATCAACCACTAGAGCAAGCCAGAAGTTGTGATATGAGTTTGACAAACAAATATGTCATTTTTAAAAAAAGCATCAATTTTCAAATCATAAAATATAAACACAATGAATTGGCTGTTACCACAAAACATATCCTTTTGACAAAACCCTAATATCATTCCTTTAGGATCGTCCTAATCATCATCTCAAAACCCTAAGAACCTTTGACAACATAATATCTTTGTTTTTTGACTTTGTTATCGATGTATTTTTGGCATGCAGAAGAGAAGAAAACTTCCTCGGAATCAAACTCGTCAAATATACCTTCCATGCCTGGAGAAGGAGCTTGATTTCCTGGAAATCCTTTTGACTTCTCATGTATGGCTGGTCTCCAAAACATTTTTTTTCTTTCTTTCATCTCTATGTGCAATACTTTATAAATATAATTTTATTAGAATCTGGTGTACATCTTTTAATCAAAGGTGATTTACATGATTTTTTGTATTATTTTCGGGTGGTTACAGGATCCAAGCATTAAGGAATTAGCCGAACAAATAGCAAAGGATCCATCATTCATACAAATGGCTGAGCAACTCCAGCAGACTTTTCATGGTGCTGATGAAGGTGTTCCTCAATTTGATACTCAACAGTATTATCTGCTCATATGGGTATCATATCAGTAATGCGTTAAACCAAGGGACTGCAAAGGGTAAGAGCTAATGACTTCATTTTTTTAAGTTCAATATTCTTGCTATCATGCTATTATAGTGGTTGGTAGTGCTTAAGGTCTTTGTTTTTGAACTTGCATAATATATATTTGGTTTTGTTTTATGTTTTGTTTTTAGTTCAGGTTGAAATAAAAAGACCTCAACATAGATACGTGTAAAGACCACCATTTCTTAAATATGTTGGATAAAACATTGGTGAATGTATCGCTCTTTGTTGCTAATATATAGTCTTTTTAGATATTTATGGAATGCATGTATCGCTTTTTGTTCTTAGTTGTAACACTGTTTGCGAATAGATCAAACTGTGCTTCATATGCTTAGGTAATAAATCATGAAATTCGATAGCTGTTTGCACTTACTGAGTTTTCAGTTGTAACATTGTTTTAAATGTTTATTATCAGAATTTTATATTGATTGAAATTTGGGTTTTCTTAATTTAATATTAGAACTTTGTTTTGCAGCTCTATTGTATTTGCATAACTATGGTGGACGCTTTGTGTGTGGTTGGCTGTTCAAGGTTATGGTATATATCTTTTTGATAATCTTTATTTTTTTTGTTTTGATTATGTTCTTGTGTGTTCATCTTCTGCCTCATCAAACTTTTAACAAGTCAGGGTATAGTAGGATTCAAACACCATCTGATTAATGAGACATACAATGCAGGTTGCGACCATTCAAGGTCTAAAGGTACTAGGTCCCTTCGTGTTGTTGCAGCACTGATTGAGCGTTACTTCCCTGGAGCTAAAGTTCTTATATCAGCTCCAACTTAGGGTACAGATTCTAACACGAATTTAGTTTATGTTTTTAGTCGCCTTAAACATGTATTCTTACTTATACAATATGTATATATATTATATACATATATGATTTGCTAATGTTTTCTATGACACAGATAAAACAAATGCTTAACAGACGTCATGTTTTTAAAACAAAACAAAGAATGATAATACTGGTATCTTAGTTTTTTTGTTGCTGATGTACAGACTGTAAATTGCTGCCATTTTTCCTTCATGTGTAAACTTGACTAACCTGTTACATGACCCTTTCTTGATCGTCTTTTTAGGTGGTAACTGCTCCTATGTCCACGTTGAATGCTATAGTTGTCGAAGCATACAAGAAGTACATACTGGTTTCACTCATTCACCTTTGCTAGGTGTGTGTGCTTCTCTTTCTTATGAATATGAACTCCAAATAGATGTTAAGTAGGATATCGATATTTAGAACATAAATTACATTTTGGGAGCAGCATATCGATATTAAGTAGGAATAATATGCTTTTTGTATTATGTGTATCATTGGAATCTATATTAATCTATGAATGTAAATTATTATCTTTGCATCTGAGCTGAATCGCAATAAAAAGTGATTGTTATTGTATGCATTGTAGTTGTCTTCAAGTTTGTAACATCCCTAAAGTTGAGTGATAACTGATAAGATTAAATACAATGCCATCCACCTACATGGGCTCTTTTACTTTATCATCCTATTGTATCTTCACACTTGTTATCAATTAACGTTTTGTTATTGAATGCAGTTTTTTGTCACTTTCCTAAAGTATACCTCTGCAGCTGCTCAAAGGAATCTAAGCAGCTTTGCTACAGTAATTATTAGTATATGTATTAAGAAAATGGTTTCCTCCTTTTTTGGCAACACATATATACCACCTTCGTTAAAGTTTATTAACACGTCTCTTGGTAGCATAGAAATGATCAGAGTATGTGTAAGTATGTATTTATGGTGGACGTAGATTTTTTTGGTAACTTAGCAGATAAATATGTGGCGCAAAACATGCCAAGTGTCCTTGCGGTTGCATTTCATTGGGACCATCGATTTCGTGTAGTAATATGTCCGTGATGATAGAGCTTTCTGCTCAAATCAAAGTGTATGTTCGTGTTTCCCAGGGTATGAAGGAAACTCATACGTGTCAGGTGGTTGTTAAGGTATGCAATTTTGACCATATTACTTATGCGTTGGTCCTTGCAGGTTATGTTTTACTCAAACGGGTCATACAGAAAAAAGAAGCTAAAACAAATTAAAATACGTCAAACAGGCTGATGTCGCCTATAATATTTTCTTGAAGTATAGAAATTTGTACACCATTTTATTTAGTGATTTAGATTACATTGTTATAGCATAATTTTGGCATCGTTGATTTTTTTCCATGTAAATGAACTTTCACATGATGCAGCGTATGAACTTTCAAAGAAATAAGGTAAAGTTGGTACAATTCACAACTAACATGAGCTTCTACAACACAACATGTTGATAGTCGAAGACATCTGGAGGGAATGGATTGTTCAAGAAGTCGACACCCTGAATTTTGATATAAAACTGAATTCCAAAGCCATGAGCCAGAGGTTCTTTTTTGGCCATAGTAGAAACAATTTCATATGCTCTTTTTCATTCGTTCGAGATCTTATTCAGTCCTACGGATTTATGTTTATGTTCCAGTTCGACTATCTAAAGAGCTTGGAAATTGAAGAGAAAATTAACCACATCAGATGGTGTCACACAACCAATAGTGCCATGTTTCTGCTCTCTACTAATGACAAGACTATAAAGTGCTGGATGGTAGAAAAATTAGAGTATTCAATCTTCTCCATTGTTTTAATTTAGATAATGAAAACTTATTGTATCTTAAACAATTATGTTAAGGCATAACAAGCATCATAAGTATTATTAAGTTGCAAATTATGAACATGGTATGCTATTTTTTGATACAATCTTGTTTTATGAGGTTCAAGAGAAGAAGATCAAGAAAGTATGGAACATGAATATAGAGCTTCCCAAATCTACAAGTAATCGTTTTGTTACCGATTTAAATGTACCTACAATGTCTAAACCACATACTGCAAATGGAGGTGGCTATGATAACCGGTAATTTGCCCAGGGTTAAGTATTATAAAATATTATAATTTTGTATTTTGAAGTCTTTCAATCTTGTCAGTTTTTCTAATAAAAGCTGAAAAGTTGACTTCTGTTGACTATTTTTACGTAAAACGGTTTTGGTTTAACCGGGAGTTTGATGGAATTTTGAGTTTGTAAGTGAATCTCTTTTGATTCATTTTTCTGTTTTAGAGTGGTTTTGAGGTTTTTAGTGCTTTCTGGGAAGTTTTCCCGCGTTTAGCGAAAAATCATCACGCAGCGCGTACCGGCACGACAATTTATACGAGTGTGGAGATTTAATGAATTTGGGGATGTGTTAATGAGTTTATTTATTTAATGAATTCATAATGATAAAATAACGTTGGTTTAAAACGTAAATCGTGGGTGTGAGATTTAAAAGTTATCAGAAAACGGTTGCTTTCGTGAAATTTGGTAAAAGACTGTAACAGTCGTAAAAAGGTGAAATTTTGGTTGAATATAAGTTGTCAAATCCTATTTTGCGGTTTAAAGTATTTTTAAATGGATGAGCAAGGTTCGGTTGAGTTTTGTCAAAAATTCATGTTTTCGGTCCGGAGTCGGTCGACAACGGCTCAAAATGGATTTTTATAGCAATTTAATGTGATAGGTGTCGTGTGAATAACCTAGGTTTATGGAAAAATGATTTTAAACGCAATGAAAATAATAACTAAGTTCGGTTGACGTTCTAAATAGATAAAAAATGAGTTTTAAGTGATCCTGACGCAAAAAGGAACACTCGAGACCCTCCTTGGATGCTTATTTGGACGCCTAGGGATAAGGTGACAAGGAGGCTATTTTTAAGCCAATATGTCCTATAGTACTCTTATAACCACCACCACCTCAAACATTTTTGGTTCATGCATTATTTTGAAAATCAAAACAAAAAAATTTCTATCTTTCTTCACTCTCTCTCTACATTCGAACAAACCACAAGGAAGAAAGAAACAAAGATTTTGAAGATTTTCTCAAGAACACAGGTTAAGAATAGATAGTGGGTTGATAGTTAGTAGACGCAGATAATAGAAAAGGTGTTCAAGTTCGTTCTTTACGCGTCAAAACCAAACCAAGGTCATCCAAACTTGTAAGTTTTCTAAACTTTGTTTAAAGTTGTACTTTTATGGATATTATGGTGTTAAAACACAAGTTGTACAAGTTGATCATCGTAAAAATCGAATCTTAGAAATGAAAAATGCAAATAAGGGGGTGTTTGTGCGTCGGCTTATAAAGAAGAAAAGAGAAAAGATTTAAAGTTTGAATATTTTGGTTGTTCTGGTAATTTTCCTTTGTTAAGATGCTTATTTTGGGGCTTGTATTGAGGGTTACTTATTAAAAAGATAGGTTATAGCTTATTTGGGTTTGTTTGGTTTCGGTTTGGGCTTGGCCCAAATAAAGGGTCCATTTGGTTGCTTTGGTCCGACACAAAAGTGGGCTCGGCCCACTTGGTCTTGGCTTATTGGTTTTGGCTTATTGGGTTTGGCTTTGGCTTCTTTTTTTTGAGCTTATGGTTTCGGCTTATATTTTAGCTTATAACTTATTTGGTTTCGACTTATATTATAAGCTTATAGCTTATTTGGTTTTCGGCTTATATAAAATATTATGAGCTTATAGCTTATATTTGGTTAGGCTTAATGGGCTTAAGGTCCATTGGGTTTTGGTTTATATTTTGAACTTATGTAAAGAGGTATGGATTAAGTTTTGCTATCGGGCTAATTACTTAAGACCTTAATGGACCATAAGGCCCAATAACAAGTAAATGAATTAGTGGACTTGTAAATGGACTAATGGATTTGGTTTGGACTAAGAGGGATTTTGTTGGACTTGCCGAATGAAATGGAATTATTTTGCTATGGTTGGATAAAACTTGTTGAAAGTATTGATATTGTGTTTTGTCGGAAAATGTTGGGTTCGTGAAAAGTGTTTGGGATTAAGGTTTACAACCTTGGAAAAGTCATATAGACGTACGGGTCATGCCGAATTTTTGAAAGAAGTTTATACTTAGAAACTTGCTTAAAAGGGGGAAATTTTCAAGGTTTTAATATTAAAGCATTATTTTACTTCAAAATTTAATGCAAGACGTAAAGCGATATTATCTTCTCTAAAACCTTTCTTAAATATTTAATATTTATAATCGTTGTGTCGATTTGATTTGAAGAAATAAAGGATAATTTTTATGGAAGATTAAGTGTCGAGGTAAAAGCTATTGGACATGGACATATTAAAATAACATACTTTTGTAAATTACCCCGTTATCCGCTAATAAGACAAAATAATAATAAATATTATTATTTTATTTAAATTATTAAATATGTATATATATATATTATTTTAAATATATATCTATATGCTTAAAAGTGGAAATTTTTCAAGGTTTAATATTAAATGAATTATTTTACTTTCAAAAATTTATGCAAGACGAAAGATATATCTTTTCAAACTTTTTCTAAAATATTTAATATTTAAATCGTTTGTGTCGATTTGATTTGAAGAAAATAAAGGATAAATTTTATGGAAGATTAAGTGTCCTAGGTAAAAGCTATTGACATGGAAAAATTAAAATAACGAGACGTTGTAAATTACCCTTATCCCCGATAATACGACCAAAAATAATAATAAATATTATTATTTTATTTAAATTATTAAATATTTATATATATATATATATATATATATATATATATATATATATATATATATAATATATCTATATATATATATATATATATATATATCGTACAAGTACGCGAAATATGGATTTATTTTTTTGCTCTCGAGGTTTCTCAATTCTTTTTCGTCAATTTCCGCGGATAATTTGCTGTTTTGTTTTAACGACTGAAGGTGTCTTGAGTGAATTATATTTATGTCACACTTAGCCCAAGTGTTGAGTCATTTTGCGTAATTACCACACAACCATAATATGATTCAACAATATTGATAAAAGATTACGTTTTGGGTAACGTTTTCGCGTTTATGAAGATAACGATTTGTTAAAATAATGGTTTTGGTACGAGATTTCGAGAGTTAACGATTTTGGTAAAGATAAGGGTTTTGGTAACGGTTTCGTATGAAATAATAGTTTTTATAAAAGATAACGGGTTCGTTATAAGATAATGGTTTTAAGATGAAAAGTAAAGGCTTGATGATAAGAAAAAGGAGTTTTGTAACGGTATTAAGAATCTTGGTGTGTGTAAAGACGAACACTTGTACAATAAGACAACTTTGTACGAACATGAATTAAATGTCATAAATGTTTAGGTTGTGGCTGGGTACTGCTGTGCGCTTGCGTTGAGATTATTTGTGATTTGAGATTGAGATTTGTGCTGTTTGCATTTTGCTATTTAGGTGAGTTCTCGTAGCCCCACGTTTTACTGTTTTTCTGTTAGGGGAAAATGATACTCAAATGTGTTTTGAACTATTTTGAATTGAACTGTGCGAAATGTGGTTTTATTTTTGGGACAAGATATGTGCTTATGGCTGCTATGTGAATATTATGTGTTGCATGATTGTTTGGATTGGAATCACGCCTACCTAGTATTTGTATTAATTTGACTTTTTCAACTTCTCAAATCAATTCCTTCCTTCAAACTCAAATCTTCGATTGTATCGATTTTCCAGTACAGCCTCGTTGGGGATTTACGACCCGGGAACATTCTATACTACTTCTCGGTATCATTGCTCTTGTTGATTTTTAGACTTACATATATATTTTATATTTTATTATATATTATATATATTTACAGTGTGAATTTCACCAATCACTCACCAACATTATTGTTGACGTTTTTGAGTATCATTTTTAGGTGTGTAAATCAAACGTTTATGAATGATATTGGAAGAGCAAAGATATAACCCAAGGAGACTAGGTCAAGATGGGTTTTGATTATTTAATTTTGCAAGGCTTAACTTGTAAAATTTATGTAAACCCAGGTTTCATTCGTGTAAATTGTAAAGTGTATGATCTTGTATCTTGTGCGATAAACGGTATCTTCGCATCCCGTGTTTCCGCCACTGACGGGGTGTGACAGACTGGTATCAGAGCCAAGGTTAAAAAGAATGCCGGTTTTTATAAAATAAAATAAAAACGCAACTATAAAAAAAGTGAAGTCTATTTTTAGTAAAACCTCGAACATGGCGGAAGTCAACTAGCCCGAGCAGTTCATGGTATTTTTCTAAATTACGCATAGCCTGATCAACTAGAGGAGGGAAGGGATGTGTGAGTAATGTGACCACCTAAAAATGATAGGACGTAAAGTGATGAGAACACTTGCGAGTGTTGAGGTTGAGATCATATTGATTTTAGGATTGCCCTGCTCCCTTAGTAGTAGTAGTGTGCGATGCCTTGAGAATGTAGGTAAAAATTATCGCCGATAGCGATGATTGATTGATGGATGTTGGCCGTGCTTGCCTTAGTGTAGTGCGTGTTGCCTTGAGAATTTTAGTGAATCGTAGCATGTAGCGACGTGAATTGAGAATATGCTTTTGTGGATTATGTGCTCTATGCCTGTTCGGTTTCGAACCTGGTCGGTGTTTATTCGTTGTTCATATTCTTCTCGATATATCTAATATATATATATATAAGGATATATATATATGAATATATACGGTTACGAACGTCTAAATTCAAACGCTATAATGATTCGTATATGTAAGCATAATGATGCTAATGATTTGGATAATAATAATTTATACTTATACCCTTTTAGCGTGTTATCACAGGATGTCTACCCCAGTGTTTGTTGACCCAAAGATTCCCATCCAGGCTGACAAAGCTCAGAGCTCTCGAGTGCCTGTACCACTTCCTGAGGATCCCTATGAGGCTATTAGGCAGGCTTATTTAGATGGGACGCACACTAAGTCCGAGCCTTTCGAGGAACCTGTTGACACTGAGACACCTGAGTCACCCTACACTGTAGCACCACCCACATCACTACCTGAGAGTACTCCACCCACTTTGGTTCCCATTCTCCGTAGGACCGCACGTATGTCTGTGCGTGTTCTACCTGCGATGTCACTGGGCCTCTCTGCCAGTATCACAGGGGTGGCAGCTATGTCTGAGTCCGCGTTCCGTAAGAGGTTTAGGTCCTCTTACGAGAGTTCGCCATCTTCGTCACCGCCAGACCTTCCTTCACGGAAGCATTATCGGGGTACGTCTGAGTTAGTAGAGGATGATGATGAGGAGGAGGATGAAGATGATGAGGGTGATGAGATAGAGGAGAGTTTGGATTCTGACAGTGTGAGCGAGGACGCAGAGGACGAGGGTCCTACTGCAGAGGATGAGGATCCTGCTGTAGGGGACGAGGGTCTTGCTGCGGGGGATGAGGGCCCCGGTATGGGAGTTAAGAGTCATGGTTTAGATGATGAGAGTCGTGGTTTAGATGACGAGGGTCATAGTGTAGAGAGTGATAGACTTGGTTTAGGGGAGGAGGAGGAGGTTGTACCTGAGGGTCAGCAGCAGGTAGTTCTGGTTATAGGGACAGCTGTGAGCGTGCCTTTAGGACTTGGGTAGGGGCATTAAGACACCGAGATTAGCGTTAGAGGAGGATCAGGTATACAGTATGTTTGAGGTAGGACAGGGTTCTGGATCTGCACCAGAGTTCGAGAGACCAGAGAGGGTGTCGACATCTAGGCTGCCCACACTTACCATGTGGACAGACCCGGAGGACGGTATGGTTTACATTAATGTTCCTACTTACCCACCACTAGCTCCACCTGTTCAGACACCACCCTCACCCGAGAGGTCATCTAGTTCACTTCCCATTTCTCAAGCACCTTCTATTGTTTCTTCACCTATGATATCACTGACTTTTCCATCGCCTGTAGCTTCACCCGCTACGGCTGAGACTAAGGGATTTTTGACTGAGTTGGGAGCTCGAGTTGAGATGCAGAGGGATTGATTCGTGATCATACGGTATGATTGGAGGAGCTATCACCTGCTTTGTTTGAGAGGTATGATAGGGACATAGGAGAGTTATTTACTAGGTCAGATCCCCCTTTTCAACAATATATCACACCTTACATCAATCTTCTCACACACCATCCAAATAAAACCCTTAACACCACCTTTTCCACTTACTCTCATAAACCACTTACCCTTTCCAACTTTCATCTAACAACACAATCTCACACCAATCTTATACACCCTCAATCTCCCTTTATATATTATATCCAAAATTCAATCCAAATTCTCAAAACATTAAACACCACTTCATCTACCATTAATTACCCTCAACTCATACACATCTATCCTCTCATATTCCATCCCAACTATCCCTATTTCCTTCCCCTTCTAACCTCACCCTCACTCCTCTTCTCTACTTATCTCCTTTTAATTCTAATTATCTAAATAATCATTACATCTTCATATTTTCCTTTTCCCCCTCTATCCAATAATTCTTCACAACTTCTTAAATTCCAACTACTAAATATACAACCCACCCCCTTTATTTTACAAAAAATACAAACACTAGCTCCCCCCATTATTTCCCCCCCCAAACTAACAGTCTGTGTCCCACAACAAATCAGACTCAAACACTCCAACTCTGTCCACTGAACTTATGTTGACCATGTTTGCCTTGTACTCTTATTGACCGCTACAAGACCCTCGACAAACACGTAGAGCAATACGTCCTGCGTTCACTTCTCAAGAAGACTCTCACTCTCTCTCCGCATAGTCACGATAAACTCTTAACCTCTCAAACCAACTACCCAACACCAGAAGATCCAGAAAATGATCATAATCCACTCGCATCTCTGCTACCAAGCTACTACTATATATCACCGACATATTAGAAATCCATAAAGTCTGTACATACAGTCTTGTCACAGTAGTTTATACAATCATGTATACCACTCGACACCCATGATTCCCATCATCAATTGTCACGTCTACATGCTTGTTAAATGACATTCTGTCTCTATATATGATTACAAACCTACCCCAACTCGCATTGACAATCCCCCCTGAATAAAAAAATCCACATTAAAAACAGTGCATATCCACTACTCAAGTGCTCACCCTGCCATATGTCCGTATCTACCAGTCAGAAGATATCTCATAACCGTCTAACGTCTCCACAAAAATAATGACTAGAGAAAAGATATCACAAAGAAAGATACTGTCCGGACTCTATTGTTCATGCACAACTTAAATCAAACCAACCCATCCAGTCTGTGTCCTCAAGTTACCTAGTTATCCCCTCTCACGCACCCCACCAACCCATCAGAGAAACTACAACATACACAGTGTGTTCTCAACCATCCGTCAATCAAAACCAACTGACAGTCCGCGTGACACTTACAACATCACCCAAGACATATACCCTCAGACGCACCACACCACCTACACCCCTCTCTTGAGATTTTCAATCCTATAAGATACTACTCGCGGCTTACTACACTATCAAGTCCTCAAGCCACCTGATCCAATCTACTCACCTGAAGAGATGTCTGATCACACCCTGTCTCATATACCTCTCAGAATGCGTGAGTGTGCTGTATCTACGAAGCCATTCCCACCCAAACTAGACTATACCACTTCTATAGTCATGTATGTGCCACCACACTACTTTTCAACTCTCTCATCTATGTTATGTCCTATTACTCCACTTTACATTAACCTACTCTTAATTCCCACCCCACCACACATATTTTAAACACACCACAAAACCCACACCCACCTAATATAGCACATGACTCCTAACAACTCCATGTTGACTAACCCATGTACGTGTATTGACCCCCCTCCGCATAAATACAATCTCGCTACGAACAATGCCTGAATAATACTTTGTCCCCTATCTTATACTCTAAAATATATCACATCTATAGATCCACCAGAAATGCCCCTGCCCTCTACTCTATCTAAAACAGTACAATTGACCAGTGTTGCTTGAATCTAATGTGTTTCTGTGTGTGTGTCTGTAGTCACCTCAAATGTGAATCATCTACTTGTGCCCACACTAACCTTCCAATGATATACTGAGTTATAAGAGTCTCACACATGTCAACTTACCCTATACTGATATAGATTAGTCTACTACAACCACCCACTGTCTATATCACCAAGTGTCAAGACGTACATGCCCGTTGTGTGTGTGCATATCACATAGAACTCATGTCCCAGAATTAAGTCATGAGATTGTAAGATTGTGAAACCACATGACAAGAGCTCCCAGTATCAACCAAGCCATCTACAAAACCATTTCCCTTTATCCTCTTGTGTGTCTTGAAATTGTGTAGCTCACGCAGCTCTAACTTATATACATGAGACTACTACCACGCTGTCCGCAGAATCTTCCATCCACCCTAGCTCTGTATGTCATAAATTATATCTGTTAGATGCTAACTTCATTCGGACAATATAAAGCAACCTCCTACTCAACTGTAGCGCCGAAGCTGCGCACAGTCCCAGACTGATGTGTCTACTCTTATCTTGTTAAGTTAAATATAAGTAGTTCATAAAGTCTCTCCACTCACACTCTACATACATTAAATATAACCCTGTGTGTTTCTCAATCCTAGATGTCGCATAATTCTCTACTCTCTACTCTACAATCATTATAAGGACAATCACACGACTAGTAGAGCCCACTTCGTATTATTGCACTCTCGTGTCTTCATGTGTATATTGTAAGGCTCTCAAATTTTGCCTCCTCAGTCTCAAGCTATGGTGGATACCTCACTATATACAGACAACCAGATAGAGTTACTGTGTATACCATCTTGATTTCCTATCTTGGTATATAATGAAGACTCGTATGTCTTTAATACTCTGAACGCCTGTAAGCTCTGTATGAAGTGGCATTTTTGTAGCTCTTACAGGTAAAGCGAATAGAATCCTGTATAGTAATCATATTGTCAAAATAAGGTACTCAAGGCATGAGTGATAGGCATGTTATCATATCTATAAGTAGAGCAAAAGTTTGTAATTGTGGGAAGGGTTGATAGTGTCGTGTATATACGGGACTACCTGGTGTGTTTGTGTGGGATATTAGAAGATAGAAGGAAGGCCTTGTAGATTTACAGAATACTAAATACACGTTGATTGTTTGCATCGACTTGGAGTTTATCGTTGGTCAATTGTGAGAGTGGGAACGCTAGTAAATAGAAGGGTGTGTCGCATGTGTGTGTGGATAAAAAGTTGTTGAGTGTGTGGACGCTAGTAATAAGCACTAGCGAGAGGTTTTTACAGTTTGATGATTTTTATAGGGCTGATTAAACTGTCTTAAGACTTTTTGAGGCCGAAGAACCTTCGCGAGTTTGATAAGAAACTGTTATATACTGTGAAAGAGGGTGCCAAGGGGTGGACTGTGATAACCAGGTAATTTGCCATAGGGTATAAGTATGTTAAGATTATTATATTTTCGTAGTTTTTGTAAGTCTTCGATGTTCTTGTGTCAAGTGCTTTCCCTTGATGAAAGTGAGGAAGTTGACTTCAGTTGACTATTTTACATAAAATGGTTACAGTTTAACCGAGCGTTTGATGGAGTTTTGAGTTCGTAAGTGAATCACTTTTGATTCATTTTTCTGTTTTAGAGTGGTTTTGAGGTTTTTAGTGCTTTTCGAGAAGTTTTCCCGCGTCTAGCGAAAAATCGTCACACAATGCGTACCGGCACGACAATTGATTTTGAGAGTGGCGATTAATGTTTTTGGGAAAATATGTTAAAATGTGATATTTATTTGTAAATTCTGATGTTTAATAAATAAGTTAGAGTTTAAAACGTAAATCGTGGGTGTGAGATTTGAAAGTTATTAGAAAAATGGTTGTTTTCGTGAAATTCGGTGAAAGACTGTAACGTTCGTAAGAAAATGGAATTTCGGTCTAATAGAAATTTTCAAATTCTATTTTGTGGTTTGAGGTGTTCTTTTAATTGGTTTCACATGAACAACGGTTCGGGTAGAGTTTTGTCAATAATTCAGTTATTAGTCCGGAGTCGGTCGTCACGGCTACAATAATGGATTTTCGTGGAACAATTTTAATGTGTTAGGTGTAGTGTGGATAACCTAGATTTATGGAAAGATGATTTTAGACGCAATGGAAATATTAACTAAGTTCGGTTGACGTTTTAAATTGATGAAATTTGAGCTTTTAAGTGATCCTCACACAAAAAGGAAAAACTCGAGACCCTCCTTGGATTCTCATTTGGACCCCTAGGTGATAAGGGGACAAGAAGGATATTATTTTGCTAAAATGTCTTGCATAGTACCCTTATATTCTTCCACTCCCACAACCATTTCATTCATTTTCTCATTTTCAAAATAACAAAAAATATCTATCTATCTTTTTCTCTCTATAACCGGACGAACCACAAAGAAGCAAGAAACAAAGATTTTGAAGATTTATCCAGAGAACACGGTGTTAATGAATTTGATTTAGTGGTCTAGGTTGATTGTTAGTGATGCGGGTTATATAATGGTTTCCGGAGAGTTTGTCTTTTGCGCGTCACATTGTTCATAACCGAAATATGGTCATCCAATAACTTGTAAGTTTTCTAAACCTTTGGTTAAAGTTGTATTTTATGGCTATTATGGTGTTAAATTATCACTAGTTGTACAATGTTGATGTCGTAAAAAATCGAATCTTGGAACGAAAAATGTAAATAATGGGGTGTTTGTTTGCGCTCGGCGTATAAGGAAAAGAGCGATAGGATTTTTTAAGTTTGAATATTTTGGTTGTCTGTGGTAATTATGCTTTGTTAAATGCTTATTTGGGATTGTATAGTGTGTTGCTTATTAATAATCCTTAGGATATTGCTATTTTGGTTTGGCGGTTATGTTTGGTTTCGAGTTGTGGGCTCGGCCCAACGTCCAAGGTTCTTTTGGTTTGGTTTTGGTATGACACAATAAGTGGGGATCGGCACACTTGTGGTTTTGGCTTTTGCTTGTTAGGCTTGGTTATTTTGAACTTTTTTTGAGTTTCGGACCTTTTTGATAAGCATTTGCTTATTTGGTTTTTCAGGGCTTATTATGATAAGCTTTTGGGCTTATTTGGTTTCGACTTTTATGATTAAGCTTATGCTTAGTTGGTTCTTAGGCTTATATAATCAGCTTAGGGCTTCTAGTTAGTTTTTAGCTTATTTATATATTTTGAGCTTTATTGCTATATTGTTTCGGCTTAATGGATAGCTAAGGATATATGTGATTCTGCGCTTCTTATATTTGGTTCGGATATTATATGGGCTTAGGCCCATTTAGGCTCTTGGTGTATATTTTGAGATCTATGTAAGGAGGTATGGATACTAAGCTTATGCTATCACAGGGCTAAGTACTTTGACTGTTAATGGGCCATAAGGGCCCATTAATAAGGTTAAATCGGATTAGGGGACATGTAAATGGACTAAAGGAATTGGTTTGGACTAAGGGGGGTTTTGTTGGACTTGCCAAATGTAATTGGATTATTTTGTTACGGTTGAATAAAACGGGTTGAAAGTATTGATTTTGTGTTTTGTCGGAAAATGTTTGGGTTCGTGGTGAAATGTGTATGGGATTAGTTTATAACCTTGGAAAATGTCAGTTAGAACGTTATGGGTTTGACTATTTGAACGACAGTTTATACTTAGAAATTTCTGCTTAAAGCCTTCTCACACACAAAACACTTATTAGCATAAAGAAAGAAGATAGACTGGATAAGCATGGGGTGCCTCCCACGAAGCGCTTGTTTAGGGTCCCGACGCTTGACCCGTCCCCCGAATTTATTGGTCCATGGGGAACGTTTGGAGATCCGGGACAACCTCGGTTGGTATGTCCCCTCCAAAGTAGTGTTTTACACGATGACCATTCACTTTAAAGTTGGGCCCGGAGTTTTGAGATAACTCGACAGTGCCATAAGGAAAAACTTAGACAATGGTGAATGGTCCACTCCAACGGGATTTTAATTTACCCAAGAAAATCTTTAGTCTAGAGTTGAAGAGGAGGACACGATCACCAACGTTGAAAACGCGGTTTTTGATCTTAGCATCGTGTATCCTCTTGGTTTTCGCGAAGTATTTGTTCGACTGTTTCGATTTAACGATTGAAGGTGTTTTGAGTGAATTGTATTTATGTCACACTTAGCCCAAGTGTTGAGTCATTTTGCGTAATTACCACACAACCATATTATGAGATAACGATTTTGGTAAAGATAACGGTTTTGGTAAAAGATAACGGGTTCGTTATAAGATAATGGTTTTGAGATAAAAAGTAAAGGTTTGATGATAAGAAAAAGGGGTTTTGTAACAGTATTGAGAATCTTAGTATGTGTAAAGACGAATACTTGTACAATAAGACAACTTTATACAAACATTAATTAAGTGTCATAAATGTCTTGGTCGTGGCCGGGTACTGCTGTGCATTTGCGTTGAGATTATTTATGATTTGAGATTGAGATTTGTGTTGTTTGCTTTTTGCTATTGAGGTGAGTTCTCGTAGCCCCACTTTTTACTGTTTTTCCATTGGAGGAAAATGATACTCAAATGTGTTTTGGAATGTTTTGAATTGAACTATGCGAAATGTGATATTGTTTTTGGGACAAGATATGTGCTTATGACTGCTATACGAATATTATGTGTTGCATGATTGTTTGGATCGGATGGGTACGCCTACCCAGTATTTGTGTGGTTATTGGAGCGGATGGGTACGCCTACCTTATTTTGTGTGTGGTCCTGCCCTAATTTAGTGCTCCAGCTGGTAGGCCCTTTAGGTGCGTAAGTGACATATGGTTATTGATTAGTGGTGATGCTATGTTTGTTTGCATATATATTCACTGTCATATTGCACTATTGTCCACTGTTTGAAATATTGACACAGCTTTTGGGTTTAAGGTCAAACCTACGAGCTCACCAACATTATTGTTGACGTTTTCGAGTATCATTTTCAGGTGTGTAAATCAAAGGTTTATGAATGATATTGGAAAAGCAAAGATGTAACCCAAGGGGACTGGGTCAAGATGGGTTTTGATTATTTAGTTTTGTTAAGTCTTAACTTGTAAAATTTATGTAAACCCGGGTTTCATTCTTGTAAATTGTAAAGTGTATGATCTTGTATCTTATGCGATGAACGGTATCGTCGCATCTCGTGTTTCCGCCACTAACGGGGTGTGACTGTGGCATTGATATACACTCGAGTTTAATTCACTCACTTCGATGAAGATTTCATCTCTACATTTACCCATGGTAGTTGTACTCATCGCAATTATATACCATTAGAGCATACAAGTTTTTCATGTATAGATGCATTAAACTTATAAGTCTAGCAAATATTTTAGGTTTGAGTTTTGTCGGCTATAAGTACAGATCACATTGTTGATGTACTATAAAACCATTAACATCCTCTTAATAATTAAAATGTTTTATTGGGATAATATCCAACATGTGACTAACACTAACATGTTTTCCACTTTTCATGATTATATAACCGCTAATGAAACAAGTCCTGTAGCTAGATGTCGTAGAACATTTGCCTATGCCCACGACTACCATATAAATTACATCTCAAATATCAGGTACACTCCCTTTTTCTATGTCAGATATTTATATTGCACTTATGTATCAGATTCCACACGATTTATAGATAAGACGCATTGTCCTTCTATGAATTAAATGATTAGAAAGAAATCGAAGAATTTTTCAGTTTACTCTACTGGAATGAGCTTTTGGAGTATATAGCTAGGTACCTAAGTAGCAATAGTAAAAAAAATAAAGTCGGAATAACATTGGCTGTAGTTTACAAGTTTTAGCAATTATTTGCCAGTAACTGATCAGCCTTTTAAAATGAATTGCAAAATGAAGATTTCAAGTCTGCTGCATACGAGTACGAAAGAACATATGTTTGGTACACGTAGTCGTTTTTACCTCAAAAAGTAACTAAGACGAAATCTCATCGAGTTAATGATTCCCTGTAGAGATTTATGTCTTATAAATAACCAGCAAAGTTGGACTATGTTTCTATTGGCTTATATGACTACCATTTATGAATTCGTTATTGATTGACCATATAGGCTATAAGCTTAAGTGTAACAAGCAATTAAATAGACTATTGAATTAATCCCCAAATTCTAACTTTATACATAGTTTTTTGAAATTTTCCTATCCCCGTTTTCATAAAGGTAAATATCGAAGACCAAAATTACTTCTCCTTTCCTGCTATCCATAAGTCGAATTTGTAACACAAATCCTAATATTTTCTAACAACTGTGTACGCCTTATTATAAAAAAGAGTAGCTAAGATGAATATTAATTTTGATTTTAATAGCCATTGCTACTACAAGTTGGTAAGTTTTAGTGTTTTCTTAGTTATGCTAAAAACCACCTAGCATTTAAGTTATTTGCAACAGTTGTAGACAGATTATCACTTCAACTTTCGACAGAAAGCTATGAAGGTGATGCAAAGCATGGAAAGTAATATTGACTTAACACTATTAAAGTATGTAATTTTAGCCCTACATTGAGCTAGCAAATAGTTACAACACTGGAAATAAAACAGAACTTTAGGTGTTTGTTCAAGCGAATCAGCAGAAGTTTGAGAGCGTAAGTTTCTTTGTTTACTTCAGATTTTATAGCTTTGATGTGGTACTTTTGCAATATAAGCTGGATGTATATAAGAGATGAAAAAAAATCATGAATCTTTCTTTGTTTTGTAGGAAAACAATCTTGGATTGGTTAAGCAGGTTATCTCATCTATGTACAAGCGAAACATCCAAAGGTTGACCCAGACATATTTGACATTATCACTCGAAGACATAGCCAATGCTGCACAGATAACTACCCCTAAAGAGGCTGAAATGCATGTACTTCAAATGGTAAATAGAATTATCAACTTTTTTATATCGCAAATATTATTCTTATTATTTTAGGATTATGTATGCACAGGCCACCCAATTCTTAAACATGTTACGTTTAGGCCGCCCATTCCTTAAAATTTACTTATAGGCCACTAAGTTATGTGTTTGTTTTAGTTACATTAATTTTGACCAATTTTTTCGCAAAAATCTTTTATATAAAGAGAATAAAGCTAAACTTACTATATTAAAACAACACAACAAACTATTGAACTGCAATATATCAGTTAGTCATATTAGTGCAACTTTATCTTGTACAAAGCGGTTTAGGATTTATCAACCGATATCATACGAAAACTTCAATTTTATTGTTTTAATGTGTCTTTATGCATACATAAGAGTAAAACTCTAAAAAAATTGCACTTAAGAGTAATAGCCGAAAGCATGTGTAGTTAGTAGAGGTTACATAATGGACTGGCTAGGCAAAACCTGCATATTTGGGTATGGGTTGGAATAATACAAGCTGGGTTGAACAATACAGTATTTTCTGAAATTTACCTGTGTATAAATATTTAGTGTCAAATAGCATGACAAGAGAGTTTACAGATGAATTTATAAGATTATACTATAAAATTCACTGAATTTGGAACTTTGTGATAATGCTACAGTTTATCCAAGTTGCAGAAGTGTTCATTTGTCATTCCAATTTCCACTACGGTCGATGTCCCTCTCATAATCGTTGTGGCTATATGCAAGAGTATATATGTTGATCGTTGGATGGAAGATACTATTGGAAGACTTGATTGGTCGAGAAGGCCCATATCTTGAAACAACTTTTATGGACCACTTCCAAATTTTACTACATGGATGCAGCATTCAAAGTGGAGATAGGATCAGTTACCACCTGAAAAGACGATCAAGAAAGGATCATGTAACAGGTTAGTCAAGTTTACACATACCATATGCATGTACAACAAAACAACATGCTGAAAAAACAAGTTGATTAAAAAAGTGAGCAAACACATGTTGCGAAAGAGCTCTAGTGCTTTAGCAAAACTTTTTTGTCCAATGGAAATCATCCCTCTGGGAAATAATAAAGAACAAAGATATATATTCGTAAGGTATCACCTTTCAAACCTTGCATTAAAAAAATTCTCAAACAAATAGTTCAATATATTATATGTTCAATTGACAAATGAAAAGATTACACTGAATCAATATTAAAACAAACATATGCGTACACAAAATTAATTTTTTTAACATAGGTGATTAAATAAATGGTATTGATTAATATAAGAACTATATTGTAATTATGCAGAGACGTGCAGAACAATAGCTTGACATGATCAACTCCTAATTTCTTTAGCGCCTTGCCGAAACTCAAAACAGTTGTGAGTTTTTCCTAATTCATTTGTTTTAGATGCATTTCCCGATATGGTATGGGTACGGGTGTGGTTTGAATCCGTTAGAGAGGCTTTGTTGTATAAACTTAGTCGTCTATCCTTTGACTTCCATTCCTTTAGTCGCTTATTGTACTCTTCCAGCTATATGTCTTCTCACCGGGAAATTTATCATCCCAGAGGTAAAAAATATAATAATTCTATAAAATCTTTGGTGTTTCTACAAGCTGCTCATTATTGATTGCATCTTAGTTTGCTCTTCTTTTTAACCAAGTATTTAAGTTTACGATGTCCATCTGTATCATTGAATTTAAACACAGATCATTGTGCACCTGAAAAGAAGTCAATGAAAGAGAAGTTCTCAAAAGATGCATCTAAAACACGGTCGCTAAAGACACCCACTGTAAGAAATCACAGTTTTTTTTATCTTCTTTCTGTTGTTCTTGACTTTGGAACATATTTTTAAATACATCTTTCTGTTCTTTCTATTTTGTTATTGCTATTGTTTTTCATATTAAGACTCAAATACGAATAAATGTTTAGTTATTGTTTTTCTTATATATACTAGTAACATAACCCGCCAGCGGGCGGGTTCGGTTCATAAAACTTTTTTGAGACAATTTTTGTCGTTTAGTTTTAATGGTTGTCGTGTTTGTGTAAACATAAAATCTTCATAGCAGCAACAACATTAATCAAATGTATACGAGAATGAGCCATTATACAAAAACTTTACGTTTAAGCAAACTAAGTTGTTTGTACTGAACATAAGTTTAGGGTATGTTTGGACAATCTGCTGATATTAGTCCCGTTCTTGAACACAAGAGCTGGATTTAAGCACCACAAATAAAAAGTACAGGGCAACTCCTCAGCAGCAAGTCCTGTTTATGACAACGACTTATTAAGTCATCTAACTACTGAATATAATTATTATAATAACTTGATAACACTAACTCCATGGTAAAGGCTAAACCTAGAACAACATACACAAGTTCCATGCTCTTAAACTGAGACATGTGATAAGCAGACTTACCAACCATCATCAAGATGGAATCCCAAGTGATACGGACAACACGGGCTGATATTGATCGAGTGTATTTCATTCAGAAAAATGTGTGATTATGCCTGCAGCATACATCAGGGAAGTCAGGTATAGGGTTAAAGCTAAGTTAAACTTAAATAACCGATAAATCATTAATGTTTTGACTTTAACTAAAAATACACAATTTGCCCATATTGACCTGTTACCAATCTGAATGAACCGGTCATTCTGCCACCTTTACAAGATGGCATGATACAAAGTAAAAATGATATGTATTCCTTAGTTAAGGAACTAATAGAAAGGATGGAGACGCAAAAAACATAAAGATATATAATGTCTAACCTGGTTTTCATAATGCCCTCAATGCTTCCGAAAGAAGGAATCATATATAAACTGTGTATTTATTCACCAAATATCATGAATTTATTATCAAATAACTGACATATATCACACGTACATGATGTTTTGGAATTGAACTATCATAGAGAATGTCTAATCTGTTTTGCAGCTTCATTAAGCAATCCTCCTGTTAGCTTCAAAGACATGAGAATTTTCAAAATCAGACATCTATAAAACTTAAACATCTATAAAACTCATACATCTATAAAACATCAATAATAATTGACATCCTCAACTTCATAAAGAATGCCGAAGATTGGCCGAGTACATGATGTGCAATAAATATTAGCCAAGGTTGCTTTTGCTGATCCACATATGACATAGTTCGTAAAGGTACTTTAAAGAAAAAAACATCATGTTGGAATAAAAATACATTTAACTTACAATAAACAAACCATAAATAAATATCAGAAAAATACCTCAATTGCAACATCAAATGTCATGAGAACATGAACAGAGTATCGCGACCATAACTCATTCTCTTTTATGATAAAAAGCCAACATGTATAAATATAAAAAAATATAAATACAATAAATACATGTAGAGTTGTAATGATTACCCATGCTTTAGAATGTTCTTGTAAAAGAATCCTACAAAAGCCAACATGTACAAATACAAATAAACGATGAACGTAACTGATAATAAAATCGTAATGCTTAGTACCAATGGGTATGTAGTGGAGTGAATTTCATTCCTGATTTGATGGAGAAGCCATAAAACCTATAGAGTATATACACGAACATGATTATGTGATTCAATAACTGAAAATCATACGAACCTGTTTAGGTTTATGAATCGAAATCATACCAAGACGAACATATGTTTGATACCTGCAATAAATTATTAAAGAAGAATGTAAAGCATCTTTTTTATCCTAAAGAGTGTTAACAGAGACGCATATACTATGTTAATTAAGAGTTCTACTTATAAAACTGCATGATACCTGTAAATCCAAAAGGGCAAAGGTCATAAATGACTAACCTACTTATTCAAATATACTGAGGTTCCTAGCGAACTCTATAAAGGTACACCAAGACATGTATACATTTAAATTTTAGACAAAAATGAATAACTTTTAAGTGATTTGACTAGAATACCCTTTGTTCTTCAATCTTTATCTTTCCTATACTTAAACCCAGATTCCGGTGAATTTTTCCGGCTACTAACCATCGACTCCGACTAACAAGTAATACTTGATTATTATAATTGATTTGGTTATATTTTCACTTTGATAAAGTTTTATAATGTTAAAAATCTCCTTATCCTCGTCTTCAGATTATATATACATAAACATATAAAAATCTCATCCACTCAAATTCATCTTCATCTTTACAAACCTTCTTTAGAGAAAATCTAGACCATCATTTCATAAAAAAACGCAGCCATAGAAAAGAAATTCGTCCCAATCTTCTTTATCTGCTCAAATTGGTTAACATAAATTACTTCTAACCAAATCTAAACATACGAATCACATACACGTCCCAGTCCTTTTCTCTCTACCTGGTCAAAAATGAGTTACAAATCCGTTCACATATGACTTTCTTTTCTTCTTTGAATCTCTCGTCACAAATACAGGTATACACAACTCGAACAACAAATCCCCAACCTTATCCCTCTCAACTTTTTCTTTTATAATCCGTATAATCAATCAAGTTGTTGCATCTCTTATCGGCTTCAAGACTTGTAAATGGTCTCGAGTAGGTGTTGTTTTGATTTTCCTTTTACGATCTATGATGGATTTGGTATCAAAGTTGTAAAATCTTGAAAGGTTTTGAAAGCAAGTTGATAGATCTGAGATCTTGTTGTTTGTTTAGTTGGAGATGGGACAATTGTTTGTTGTGATGGGTTGGTATATAGTGACTAGGTTTTGTTGTAGGCTATTAACAATTGCTACCAACTTT
>BQNB010081166.1:0-29706 GCA_026074375.1 Tanacetum coccineum
TTACTCTTTTGGTTATGGTGCTCTTGATTGTATGATTTTGTTGGCCACAGTATTAATGCAGGGGTACTTTTTGCTGCGGTGTGATAGAAAATAGGGTATAACGGTTGTAGCTAAATGATTATGTACAAATAAGGCAGCGTGATAAATATGTCTTTGAATATACACATTATGATAATGGGTAGCATTGGTACTCCATGATACACCGAAAATTATAAAAAATGTATCAAAAATTCTTTTTGTATTTTTTTTTTTACAGTACAACGCAGTTTTATATCAGGTTATGTTTCGTATTTTTTGACAGTTTCATACTTTTGACTTGTTAAACTTTATAATTTTTATTCCGCAATTTCAGTTACACATTATAAAAATTAAAAATAAAGATAAAAAAACCGAAAAACAAAAGGTTACGAATGACTTTTTAAAGGGTTATGTTACACAGTGGTATAATATATAAAGAAAACTATAATAAATTAAAAATAAAAATAAATAGATAAAAAAAAGGGAAATAAGCAGGGGGTTACGATATGACGTTTTAGGAAATGTTAATCTTTCTAACAGATGAGGAGCTCTCTCCAATCTCCACTAAGCACTGATAGTACCTTTTCAATTTTCACTAAAGTAAATTTAACCTTAACAAATCTCGTTAATAAATCACTTGGTTAGCAGCAGATACTGATTGATGAGAGTATCATATACGGTTGCAATAGGTCCATCTCAGGTGTGACTATCACATCCCTTGATGATGTTTAAACTTGCCAGACCGGGTCTCAATTGCTACCATACCACGCTCATGATATTTTTGAGGAAAAGGTAAAAACTTAACTAATTCTTCTTATGAAACGCTTAGTGATCCAGTACCAACGAATTATAGATGGATACTCCATCAAAAGTCTGTTAACCTGTCAGTATATCATATGGACCGTGAGTGATATTTGTCACTTACCATTGGTATCCTATGGATTAAGTATATGTTCCGTCCTTTTTAATAACTTTTCACATCACAGTGACAAAACTGATAGTCACTGATTGAATTTCGATATATCTTGTTGGGTAAAGTAGGGGCTCCGTTGTTTGTAACCCTTGGAACTACATCAGATTGATTGTTTAATATGTCAATAAATCAGGGTTTAGGGTTTAAGGTTTAGGTTGTAGGTCCAAATAAACAGAAATGACTACCACACGACATGCGAATTGGTGGATGCTGAAGCATAAACCGTTTGTAATGGGTATTATCATTACATTTCAAGAAGTGAATCCATGTGACGACCCAGGGACCAACACATGCAAAAAAAGCTAAAAACCACAACCGAGTTGCATTTTTATATCCTGTAACAAAAGCCACACACGAAGCGACGTATCATGGAATACTACTGCACCTTAACTTATGCAGCATAACCATTTGTTGGATCAACGAAAATGGTACAAAATACTAATACAAGTATAACTTACATCCTAAGCAAATGTTTACAAACGAAAAAGATCAATCATAAGCTACTAGCTCCAGATCTCACCAAGAATCAGGTCAACAAAAACTGAAAAAAAAGGCCATTATTGGCATAACAAGTAACAACACCTCGAAACGATACCCTTTTAACTTGTCTATTTGTCTCAACTCACA
Organism: Tanacetum coccineum; assembly: GCA_026074375.1. NCBI lineage: Eukaryota > Viridiplantae > Streptophyta > Magnoliopsida > Asterales > Asteraceae > Tanacetum > Tanacetum coccineum. The sequence continues at coordinate 1,619 of BQNB010081166.1, forward strand.
TTTTAAAAAATAGTCAAATCATTGAAAATTTCAATACCTACATTTGACATTTCAAAATCTCGTGTAACATAAAAGTATAAACAATAATATCAACTAAATTTAACCAATAATTTGGCTGATTCCAATTCTCTAACATTAGGATTCCTAATCATCTGCAACACAATCCCACCACCATTTCTTCTATTGACCCATTTCGACTCTTGTAATTCCCCCGTTGACTTTGACCTCCTCATTATCCCACACAATCCTTGCACATCTTTATTCCTATCCAACGGTCTACATTCGACCTCACTAACACCTCCAATGGACTTAGATCTTGCAACGTGTCCACCAATTTTTTCACCACCACCACCACCTGATCCGTCACTTGATTCCACGCGCGGCACATTAGTTAGTATCTTGTACTCACTCACTGGTTGTCGCGTGACTTTTATTACGCGCCAACCAGTTTTAGTAACTTTAACCAAACTTTCCACAACCTCGGCCATCTCTGGCCGTTTATCGGCCGTGGGTTTCACACACATCGCCGCCAACACCGCCAGCTGTCTCACAACAGCTTCACTTCCACGCGAGATATTCATATTCCGATCAAAAACCTCATGATACTCACCAGATCTAATAAACGGCACCGCCCAATCAACAACCGAAGGCGGACTAAATCTCAAGTCAATCGCATGTCTACCCGAAAAAATCTCCAACATTAATATCCCAAAACTAAACACATCACTTTTAACAGTTAAATCACACGGCGCAAGATAGCACGGATCAAGATAACCTAAAGTACCAGCAGGCGGTGTACAGCGCATTTTAGCATCATTTTCCACGTGGCCTCTTAATGCTAAACCGAAATCACCTAACCTTGCTCTCCATTTACTATCAAATAAAATATTTGATGATTTTATATCTCTGTGAATAAACTGGAGGAGAACGCTACCGTTAAAACTGATTAACCGCTTTCGCGACCTGAAGCGCGATTTTTATTTTCGTTTCGCTAAACCGGTGCGGTTTAGCGAAACTATTATTGTTTTTGTGTGAAAAAAAATAAATAAAAAATTAATTTATAAATTTAAAACCGTATAAGAGACCGTTGGCATGTATTCCCAACTATTAGTTAGTCGTCCAATGAACAGACGCAAATCCTAATAAGTGACAAATCTCGGCTTCTAGCCCGAGAAAGTATTTCTATTTTCGTTATCACACTGTTGATACATCAGATAACGAAATATTTTTTTAACGGCTCTTGCGATTAAAGTTGCCGTAATCGCGATATTGGCTTTAAAATACAGACCCATGGCTACCTTTGTCCTAAGAAATTGTGTGTGAGAATTATTTGTTTGATGATTTCGAGGATCGGTGTAAGTGAAGTCTCCTTATTCAGTAATGTTTGTGTTGTGGGTTGGTTTTCGGGTTCTTTTTCGATAAGTTGTAAGTGTCGCATGTCGAAATGGCGGATTCGGCGTTACATGAAATGTAACCCATTGATAGAGTCAAACATCTCATACCGAGTCGTCTGACGAGATACTTAAACCTATCTTCCGACAGAGCTTTAGTAAACACGTCAGCTAACTAGTATTCAATTCTGATAAAGAATAATTCAATTATACCCTTTTCAACCTGTTCCTTTATGAAGTGATATCTAACATCAATGTGCTTGGTGCAGGAATGCTAGACTGGATTGCACGAGATGGCTATGGCTGCCTTTGAATCACAATACATAGGTATTTTGTGAAAGTGGAAGCCATAATCAGTGAGCTGGTTTCTCAACCATAGAACTTAAGTGCAGCACGCAGATAGAGACACATACTTGGCTTCTGCTGAAGACATTGAAGCGTAGTCCTACTTCTTTGACGACCAGCTGACTAGCTTATCACCACCTAGAAATTGTATACCACCAGATGTGCTTTTACGTGTATCGAGATAGCCTGCATGATTTGAATCTGAAAAAGCAGTTAGATTAAATCCGGTGTCTTTCGGATACCAGAGTCCCATGTTAATAGTATTCATAAGGTACCGAAAGATCCGTTTAACCTCCCTAGGGTGCTTTTCAGTTAGTCTCGCTTGATAACGAGCACAATAACATGTTGCATGTACAATATCCGATCTACTTGGTGTTAAGTACATGAGTGCCTCGACCATGCTACGATATTTTGTTTGGTCAACAGGATTTCCACTCAAGTTAGCATCTAGGGGTTTAGTAGCCATTGGAGTACCAACGATATCACATGAGGTCATACCATGATTTTTAAGTATCTCTTGAGCATACTTAGCTTGGTTTATAAAGATACTATATAACACCCCGTGATTTAGGACAATGTACGACGTTAATAAAGTCACCATTTATTTTTAGTATTGTGCGCGTTTGTTTTTAATGGAAATCATTACGTTAAATCGCGTAAGCTAAAAATGATCAGTTAACGTAAACGGGCATCAAGCAATTTATTGTTTCCGTCAAACAAGGGTTAAGCAATTATTGTGATAATAATTATTAACGTTTCACAAGTTATTTTATCGGATACGTGAAAGCGTTTACGTTTCGCGATAAATAACATTTAGGTTTTCCCGGAAACCCTAAAAATTTACGTACGCTTCAGCAAATACCTACGTTTATATAAAATGATCAAAGTTTATAAAACTTTAGGCATATGTATATATTTATACACATCTCATATGATTATACAAGATAACAAATACTTTACAAAATACCAAGACTTTACAAAGTAAACTTTTATATAAAAACTACACTTTACTTTTAATTAAAAGTTTTACTTATACTTTCTTTTTATAAAATGCAAGTAAACTAAAAAGAAATAAAAGAAAATAAGCTAGGAACATCATCCCTTGAAATCATGGGATGATTCCTACTTAAGGGAACCAACAAACATAAGCTTTAAAGCCCTTGTTTCCCTCCTCCCTTGTCCCCTTGAACCCACGGCCCAAGACCCCTCCCCCTTTGAATTTCTTGGTCAAACTTTGCAAGTAAATATCTTATAACCTCTTCCTATATATATTTCATGCATGCATAAGAGTTTACATACTCATTTACTTAACAAAAATTCACTTTTTCTCTCCTCTCCTAAGCCAAAACCCACGGCCAAAATAACAACCATAAGCAATCCATACAAAATTTTTATACAATCCATACAACCCTTTACACATCAATCCTAAGGCACACTAAAGTGTTTTCAAGCATTGGTTCATCATTTGCAAGGATTAAGGAAGAAAAGGAAAGATTAGGGTTTCAAACCTAATCTAGGGTTTATAAGCTTGTAAGCTTTGGTTTTGAGTCTAAACACGGGTTTAGCATTTATTTCTCATCTCATACATCCAACCCTAAGTTCTTCCTAATTCCTTCATACTTATTATTTATTATGATTTTATTGTTGAGAGTTAATTATGCTTAATAATCACCACTAAGGACTTTTTTAATATGTTAAAATGAGTTATTAATTATGTTTATGATTTGTATGCGACTTTTTATCAGTCTATACTTGTCATATATATCATGGAAAAAGAATGTAAAAGTATGTTAACATATGTTTTAAGTATAAACAAGTTTTAGGTTAAATTAGGGTTTTATAAGGTTTTCTTAAACTTCACATGAGAACTTATGGAAAGTAAATTTGTAAACTTGTACAAATGAATTTATAAGGACCATGGATGATGTAGTGGACATTATTATAGTAGCACAAGTCGGTTAAAAATAGTTATTCAGGGTTTTCTATATTAAACAACTAAACCCCTTAAAATTAATACATAAAACAAGGTTTTGTAAAAGTTATAACACATAAAAACTAGAGGGCTATTAAATTCGATGTTCATACAGTAGTTTTGCCTCATATAAAAATAAAACGCTCATGACGATTCCAAAATGATAAAAACTCTAATAAACCTATTTATAACTTAAAAAGACATACTTAATTAACGAGTTTACGACTAATAAATACTTTTATAAAGACTATTTTATAAAAGATACTATTCATTACAGAAACTAATATTTTTAAAACATACTAAAATATGATATAACTTGTTAATAACGGATCGTACATCGAAGAGAATCGCTCAAAATGGAACAATAAACGATAAACTACGACATTTACGATATTAAAGTATATAAAGTAATTTTTATAAACTATGAACAGAAAAAAGTCACTATTCATCAGAGGTAAATTAACTTTAAAAAAATATAATAACATCTTTTAATAACAAAGACGTAACTCGAAGAATCACTAAAATCTGATTAAAACGAATAAGTTAATACGATTACAAGTTACCGCTAATAAAACTAAAATGCCAAAACTTAGCTGTATGGAACAGTAAAATTACTAATTCACTCCGAATCTTAAAAACTTAAATGTAATATTTTGATCACATCGTCTTACTACGAAGACGTGGACGTAAGAAAACGCGAGCACGGACTTAAAATGACCAAATTAGTCGTTATTACGAAAAAGTTTATTTAAAACTTTTTCACTTAATAAATATTATTTTACTAAAACATTAGTCAGTGATTATGCTAATAGAATATTGAGTGGTTTAACAAAGTCTAATAATACTAGGAAGTTTCATAATGAGGCCTCTTCGGATGGCGAAATCGACGAGTTGTTGGATTTACGATTTAAAGAGTCCCTAACACCCTCGTACGTCATTCATGACCTTTTAATATGAATAGCCCGAACGATAGTACGATGTCACAACTATAATGATTAAATTCAATGTAATTAATTAAAGTATGTAACTTACGACCTTAAATTTAAATAGGTTTGCATCAAAAACGTGTTTTACGTGACTTTTTATCTGTGTTATATGGACTATCATACTCAAGGTGAGTCATAGCCCCACTTTTATATTGTTTTAACTGATTTACTAATATTTGGGTGAAAACATGCTTTTGTTTTATAAATTGACACAAGTGTTTTACAAATATTGAATATGTTTTGCCTACAGTACGATAACCCACCTGATCCCATTTATCATGACCTGTCAATTGCATAGATGTAGTTGTTAATTTGCATTATGTTGAGCACGATATGTATATAAATAGATCTATTGGGATTAACCTCCCCGTTTGGGTGATTAGCTATCACGGGAACGAACGTTGACCATGTCGGACTTGGATGTTGCGGGTTACAACATCTGTAACGGGCCGACAATAACATCTAGAAATAGCAAATATAGGTTGAGCTTATGTGCATGAGCTTAGTGCAACAGTAATCTAGTTTTGTGATTGTTGGCAAATGTTGAGGTATCATCAACAGGAACAGTCTTGCCGGTCCCTGGCATAATTTAAATACATAAACCTATGAATTCACAAATTTTTGGTTGACGTTTTAAGCAATGTTTTCAGGAGGTCAATATGGCACGAGGGTGCCAAGAATGCATTGATTACATTTGGATGTACACTTAAAAAAGATTTTATGTTTCATCATATATTGGGAAATGATTGTTGTCTTATGTAATATTAAACAAGACAAGAAACGCTTTTATGCTTTTGTAATATGTCTTATAATTAAAATCCAAATGTATCAATGATTAAATGACTTTTTGTGTCGTTCTTAATATATTCTTGAGCTGTTGAAGCCTTGAAGTAACACGCCCCGGATCGTTATTCCGTGCGACCCATTTTGTGTTACTGATTAGGTAAAATAGAGCCAAAGGTTATAAGAACCGAAAATGACAACAATGTTTTGCTGGACAATAATCGTTTTATCAAACATTGCGATACATACCAAAAGGGTTGTTTACGGGTATCCATATACAAATCGTATGCATTAGTCGACCTCGGCTATATACAATGCATAATTGATATATGTGTTTATAATATATTACGTATATAAGGATAATAGTCTTATATTAATATACTTATATAAGTCACTTTTGATTTTTCAGTTCGAAGTATGTCGGATTCAGATAGATTCATACATTTAGAACGTATACTGAGATATCCGCCCATATGAGGACCTATTTGACATAGGATCACCACGAGCCGAAGGACCTATTTTTCAGGATCCACCGTCTCCAGATTATGTGCCTGGCCCTGAGGAGCCAGAGCAGGCACTACCTTCACCTATCATGATACCCCAATATGTTCTCTGAGCCTGTTATCCCAAAGTTCTCTTACCAGATGACGATGTCCTAACCGCTTGAGGACACCATTCCTATTGCTAGGCCGTCACCTACTACTGAGTCACCGGGATACATTCCTAAGTCTGATCCCATTGCCTGTTACTGCCTCACCTACTACTGACGAGGAGGATATTGAGGAGGATCCAACCGACTATCCTGCTGACAGAGGACACGACGGGATAATGAGAGCCAACGGACGGTGACGGATGATGATTATGATGAGATGCAGAAGGATGAGTGAGCGACTAGCTCCTGCCGACCCTGCAGCTGTTTGCTTAATTTCACTGACCAGGACCCATAACCTGCTTATCGCGTCAAGGCTAGGATTTGCAACCGCCCCCAGGCGCCGGACAAAATATCCCGTCTCTCCGAGGATTTGCTGAGAAGATAGTAAGCCTTTACTACCGCCACACCACCATCACCTCTCTCTCCATACTCATCACCACTTCCTCAGATACCCTCTCCGCCATTACCTATACCATCACCACCACCCAATAGCCCTACATATGTTGAGGGATCTCTGGGATCCCGAGCTGCTGGGATTAGACAGAGAGATATTGCACTACCATCTCCTAATTTATGAGACCTGAGTGCCTGAGATTTGGTTAACTGCGTTCGTAAGAGGCCGCGTTGTACTACTCCTGGTCCTGGATAGCGAGGCCGAGAGAGTTTCGGAGCAGCGTGGTGCCTGCTAGGCAGGTAGACCAAGCCACAGCTAGGGCAGACCTTTATTGATTTGCTATATGTAAGATGCCTGCTCCAGGACGCGCAGACTTCTAGAAGCTAGGCTATGGTAAATTCGTGGATACGATGGGATTGACCTTAGACTATCTAGGAGATTGCACGACCACCCTAATAGGGGGTCAATCAGAGAGTTACTGAGTTGGGCTACACTGTTGGACCAGAGGATAAGATCATATATTCTCCAAAGCTGATTATTCACGACATGACCGAGCTATACATAAGAGCCGAGTCAACATGTTGTACAGGGATAGGTCATACCCATAGTACGGCACTGCCCTTAGCTGATGGAGGAGGAGGCCAGAGTATCTCGAGCCGCTTGGCACAGTCGATGGATGCTTGCGATTAGGTACGTTCCGAGGGCATATCACTTCGACATAACGTCAAGGCTCACATCCGAATCACTGAGATTGCAGACAGCAGACCGGGTAGACCGACGTGATTTCAGATCTTCTAAAGTAAGACCATCAGAGACAGAGATATGTTATGTGGAGGCACTAAAGATAGTGGAAGAGCCCAAGACTCAGATAACGAGGCTTCAGAGACAGCAGGGACTGCAAGACCTGCAGAGCCATAGCCTACCAGAGAGGCCAGTATCATTACTTAGACTGGGTTATGATGTATCTACTGTACAGTCGGGTTAAGTATTATTGGTTATTCCCAGCTAGTAGACTGTATAGATCTAATGTTTTCGTCTACTACTCTTTATTAGATCTTTTTGTTCATGTATCGGCTACTTGTATACAGCCTACTAAGTATTACGAGTATGATCTCGTCTAGTAATGGCTTTAGGTTATAGTGTCTTGAAACCAAGTGTTGTGAAAATGTTGTAATTAAACAAATTGCATGTATTATTTTCCTCAAGTTAATATGGAAAGGATGGATTATGTTTTATATGAAACCGATTTTATTGTGAATGAATGTCGATTTGTTAATTTTCAAATATGTTGTAATTTCACCAAGTGTTTATGATCTCGTTTTATTTATTAGTAACATCCGGTTATTGGTTTAAGATTTTTTGAAATCTAAAACGGGATTATGTTCTTTCTTGTGATTTATAAGAAAATGGCCCAAAGGAAGGTCTCACGAGAGTTAAACCCAATGCAACACCAACCCCAGTCACAGACACTCATTATACCACCACATTGGTCCCACAGTGCCCACTTCAGGCCATGACGACGCGGGTGCACTGCAGTATTGGCAAGCACGTGCTACGAGCCGAAATTTGCATGATACTGCCATACCTCGGGCACAGGTTTGAGAGGAAGAATGCGCTGTTCGGAGAGGGCACTTATCAAGACTTCATGAAATTGTCAACCCTAATCCTCTTCAGGGGCACAAAAAGGAGTGTCGACTTAACCAAGTGGTTTGAGAGGAGGAAACCGTGTTACGCATAAAGTAACTGCAACCGTGGAGAATCAATGAAGTATGTCCCCCCACTGTACTCTTATGGGAATTGCTCTAACATGTGGAACTCACATTTAGGACAGAGACTAATGATAGTTGCTTATGCAGATGACGTGGACCGACTATGAAAAAGAAGAAGATAGCTAAATATTGTTTGAGAATGAAATCTAAGAAGATTGAGGCATGAAATTGGAACCTAAAAGAAAAAAGGCTCACCAATGAGGTAGCCTACAACCCAAACGTTTCCAGGAAACTGGGCATTGCTAGGTGTACAGGAGTTCCCTGACAGATACTGACAAAATTGAAAGGTATGTCGTTGGATGCCGAGCCTGATTTACACAAGTGTTGTGGCATCGGAATACCGAAAACCATGCAAGAGGCTATTGAGATGGCGACTGAATTATGGATAGGGGAATAACACATTTGCTGAGAGACAGGCAGAAAACAGATGAAGATTGAATAAACTTCCCGAAATTAACCAAAACCAACAACAGAAGCAAAAGGCAGAACACAGGCAGGGCTTATTTGCTGCAGAGGCAACCGGTGACAAGTAAACCGTATGAAGGGACTAAACTCTATGTCCCAATGTAACTTCAACCTTTACGGTCCTAGTATACCAACATGCAATAACATGCAAGAAGCTTGGGCCCCATGGCCATGACTGTAGGAGCCGGCCCTCGCCCCCCACGCAACTGCAAAATAATAACAACAACACCCAACAACAATAACAACAACAACCGCAACAACAACAACAATCCAAGAGCCCAAGGGGCAAATACCAATGCCATCGTTTGCTTTGAGTGTGGGGCTCCAGGCCACTTCAAGAAGGACTGCCCCCAGTGGAAGAACAAGAACCAGGGAAATGGTAACGCTGTAGCCAAGGCTTAATGCCAGGGGAGTTTGCAGAGGCAAAACCCAAACAACAACGGTTGTGACGGGTACGTTTCTCCTAAACAACCGTTGTCTTCCATTTTATTGAATACTTGTGCAGATATAAGTTTCGTGTCTACTCAATTATAGTACTACTTGATTAATATAGCCCCCACTACATAAGAACATGGTTAAAAACGTTGAGTTAGCTGATGGTATAATAATTTGGGTAAATACGGTATTACTCGGGTTGCACGTAAATATTCTGAACCATAACCTTTTAACGTCAACCTAATGCCTTAGAAATGGTTACTTAAGAACGTCATAATTAGCACGGACGGTTGACGAAATACCAAGCCGTTATTGACTGTGCTAAGAAGATTTGTTCTTATTCCCTTTGGGAGCGAATCTTAATTTTTCCATGGAGAACAAGTAGAAATAAACGCAGACTCGAATTAAAACCAACATCTCGTGCACCTAGACCCAGAAGTAAATGCTAAAAGGATGTCTACGTCTTTTTGGACATATTACCAAAAATCAAGGAGACTGGATACAAGTCAAAGAAGAAGCAACTGCAAGATGTATCGATCGTCAAAAATTTTCCCGAAGTATTTCCCGAGGACTTGCCAGGTCTTCCACATACCAGACAAGTGGAATTTCACATCGATCTAGTACCTGTGCTGGCACCTTAGCACGGGCACCTATCGATTAGCCCCATCAAAAATGAAAGAAATTGGCGATCAAGCTACAAGAGCCCCTTTTTGACAAAGCCTGAATAAGACCTAGTTCGTCACCATAGGGAGCCCAGTTTCATTCGTCAAGAAAGAAAGATGGATCGTTACGGATGTGCATAGATTACCGGGAACTAAAACACACTAACCGGTGAAGAACCGTTAATCCGCTACCGAAGAATTGATGACTTTAATTCGAGTCACACTTTCAAGTCCCGAGTGCAACTCGAAAAAGATTAACCTAAGGTCAGGTTATCACAATTGAGGGTTCGGTAAGAAGACATCTCGAAGACTGCCTTCAGAACTCTATATGGACATTATAATGAAATACCAGTTATGCCGTAATAGGTTCGAACCAACACACCTGCTGTGTTTATGGAACTCATGAACCGAGTGTGCAAGCCTTATCTGGACAAATTCGTAATTGTCTTTATTGACGATATTTTGATCTATTCTAAGAACAAGCAAGTGCACAAAGAGCATCTGAAGATAATATTGGAGTTGTTGAAGAAAGAGGAGTTGTATGCAAAATTTTCCAAGTGTGAATTTTGGATTCCCAAGGTACAGTTCCTCGGTTCACGTGATTGATAATAAGGCATTCATGTGGATCCACCAAGACAATCCTATAAAAGATGGGCACTCCTAAGACACCAACGGATATTTGTCAGTTTTTAGGTCTTGCTGGGTATTATCGACGATTCATTGAAGGGTTTTCAAAGATCGCCAAACAAATGACCAAGCTCACTCAAAAGAAGGTCAAGTTTGAGTGAGGTGACAAACAAGAAGCAGCGTTCCAGTTATTGAAGCAAAAGTTGTGTAGTGTGTAACACCTCCAAAATGGGTCGCAGCGAAATAAGGATCCGGGGCGTGTTACTTCAAGATCAACAGCACAAGATATATACAAGAATGACACAAAAGTCGTTTAAATTGATACATTGGATTAATAAAAAGACAGTAATACAAAAGCAAAAGCTTTACTTGTTTCCTTGTTAATATTACAAAAGACAACAATACATTCCCAAAACTATGAAGCACATAAATCTTTAAGTGTGCAATCCAAAATGTAATTCCAACATCCTTGCACCCGCTTCGTGCCATAGACCCACCTGAAACATTGCTTAAAAACCTCAACTAAAATGTTGGTGAATTCATAGGTAATTTATATTAAATAATCAGGACCGCAAGACTTTCACCGTGAGGTTACAACATATGCCAACAATCCAAAACAAGATTACAGTTGCACTAAGCTCTAAACACGAAGCTCACCTAAATTTGCTATTTTTAGCATTTTTTGCACGTACAGATGTTGTATACCCGCAACACCAAGTCCGACATGTCAACGTTCGTTCCCAGAGATAAGCATAAACACCCAAGACGTGGAGGATAATATCCCAATAGATCTATTTATAACATTCGAGCTCACATAATCAATTAAACAACTCATCTATGCAAATGACAGTTCATGATAATTGGGCTCAGGAGGGTTTATCGCACTTAGCAAACACAGAATCAATATACTTTAAACACTTGCGTCTAATATATAAAAAAAGCATGTTATCATCCCAAATAATAGAACATCACTAAAACAATAAAAAGTGGGGGCCATGAACTCACCTTGAGATTGATAGCCAAATATCCACAGATAAAAACGTTCATTCACGCAAAACGTTTAACATGCAACCTATTTTAAATTACTGATCGTATAATTACTCAGTACTAATTAATATCATAATATAATCCTAAGTTAGTTACATCGTACTATTGATTGGGCTATCATATAATTAAAAGAGGTCATGACATGACGAACTAAGGAGTATAGTACACTTTAAAATCGTGAATACCAACAACTCGATCGATACGCCAGCCGAAGAGGCCATCTTATGAAACTTCCCTATTAATATAGCACTTGATAACCACGTAATATACTATATAGCATAATCACCGACTAATCGTTTTAGTAAAATAATATTTATAAAGTGAAAACGTTTATAAATATACTTTTTGTAAAAATGACCTAATTTGGTCGTTTTAAGTCCGTTGCTCGCGTTTCTTACGTCCACGTCTTCGTAGTAAGACGAGTGATCAAAATATTACATTTTCAAGTTTTTGATATACTGCGATGATATTGTTTTTTTACTATTCACAACATGCTATATACACGTTTTAAATTTTAATTAGCGTAAACTTTGTTAATCGTAATACTTATTTGTTTTAAAATCCCGATTTATAGTGATTCCTTCGAGTACGGCTTTGTTATTAAAAGATGTATTAATTATTATAAAGTTGAATCCCACTGATGAATAGTGCTTTTAACTTAGTCATAGTTTATAAAATTACTTTTATAAACTTTAATTATCGTAAACGTAGTAGTTTATTCGTTATAGTTCCGTTTTTAGCGATTCTTTCGAGTACGATCTCGTAAATAAAAGTTATATCATATTTTAGATGTTTTAAAAATATTAGTTTCTGTAATGAATAGTAACTTTTATAAAAATAGTTTTATAAAAGTATTTATAGTCGTAAACTCGTAATTAACGTATCTTTTCGTTATAAATCGGTTTTTTTTCGAGTTTCTTATCATTTGGAATCGTACATGTGAGTGCGTATATCATATATTAATTCAAACTCTCTGAGGGAAAATCGGATTTAAAAACACCCCATTTATTTAGGTGTAAACTTTATAAAAACCTTGTTGTATGTATAAATATAGTTTAGTAGTTTAATATAAAACCATAATAACTATTTTTAACACATGTGCTACTTATTAAAATGTCCATGATCCATCCATACTCCTTATAAATTCATTAGTAACAAGTTTTAACAATTTACCTTCCATTAATTTTCACATGTGAAGATTCAAGAAACCTTATAAAACCCTAAATTAACCTAAACATGTTTATACTTAAACCCAAATGTAACATACTTTTAACATTCAATTCCAAGATATATATAACCATAAGACATAAGAATAAATTGCAAAAATCATAAACATAAATGAAAACTCATTTTAACATAATAAGAATGTCTTAGTGGTGATTTAGCCATAATTAACATATAACACAAAAAATCATGATAATAAAAAGTATGAAGAATTAGGTGAAAGACCTTAATTGATGATGTATGAGATGAGAAATAAGTGCTAAACCCATGTTATTATGACTCAAAACCAAATCTACAAGGCTTATAAACCCTATATTAGTTTTGAAACCCGAATCTACCCATTCTTCCTTAAACTTTGTGCAAATGATGAAACCATGCTTAAACCACTTTAGTAAGCCATAGATTGATGTGTAAAGGGTTGTATGGATCGTATAAAAGTTTGTATGGATTGCTTAGGTGTGATAATTGGCCGTTGCCTTTAGATGAGAAAGATAGAGAGTAAAAATTTTCTTAAGCAGAATGTTGTAAGAAAACTCTTATGCTGCATGAATATATATAGGAAGGGTATAAGATATTAACTAAGTTGCTATCTTTGACCAATGAAATTCAAAGGAGGGGGGTCCTTTAGCCGTGGGATTCAAGGGAGCACAAGGAGGGAAACAAGGGCCTTTAAGGCTTTTGTTTATGGTTCCTCCTAATGGGAATCATCCCATGAAACTTAGGGATGATGTTACTAGCTTATTTTATTTTCTTTTTTGTTTACTTGCACTTTTATAAAAGAAAGTATAAGTGAAACTTTTATATAAAAATGTAAAGTGTAGTTTTTATATAAAGTTTACTTGTAATGTCTTGGTATTTTGTAAAGTATTTGTTATCTTGTATAAACATATGAGACGTGTATATATATATATACATATGCATAAAGTTTTATAAACTTTGATCATTGTATATAAACGTAGGTATTTGTTGAAGCGTACGTTAATTTTTAGGGTTCCGGGAAAACGTATTTGTCCATTTATCAGAAACGTAAACACTTCACGTATCCGAATAAAATAAAGCTTGTGAAACATTAAAATTATCCTCAAAATAAATACTAAACCCTGTTTGAGACCGTAAAACAATAATTCACATTAGTGGCCCGTTTACGTTACCTGATCCATTTTAACTACGCGATTTAACTTAACATTTCCCATAAAAACAAACGCGAACAATACTAAAAATAAATGGTGACTTTTAGTAACGTCGTACATTTCCTAAACACGGGAGTGTTATTGTCTCCCCCCATTTAGCTGAGCCTTGTCCTCAAGGCTTAAGACACAGCCACTGACGACGGCCCGTCTTTGAGAGCAAATGTGGGTATTTCTTCCGGAATTGATCTTTCGCATCCCAATGTAAAGTTTGGACCTCTCTTGGAATTTCCATCGAACCATACTAATGGATACGGCTTCCGTTTCAACCGTTAAACTTCATGATCCAATGATCTCATAGGTTCCACGACAACTGAAGCTAGTCATCAACATAAGTCCATCTAACGGAACGGCTAAGGGTTTCGTCGGCATGACACTTCTTTAAGTTGACACAGTGAAGATGTATTATGAACATCTTGCTCAGCTCCTCAGGAAGCTCGAGCTTGTTATGCAACGTCTCCACCCTGTTTATTATCTTGAAGGGTCCAACAACCCTGGTTTAATTTTCCCTCGTTGCCAAATCTTACAAACCCCTTCCAAGCGAAACTTGAGACATCACTTTATCTCCAACCCTCAAACCCATCGGCTTACGCTTCAAAATCATCGTAGCTCTTTTGCCTATCATATCACGAGCGGCTTGCATCCTTTGCTTAACTTGAAAGATTTATCAGCGTGAGTTTGTCACTTGTACTAACTCATGGACCGAGAGTTGAACTTCTCTAATCTTAACCCAACAAACAGGCGAACGACATTTTCTACCCTAAAGTGCCTCAAAGGGTGCAGCCTTAATGCTAGCATGATAACTGTTATTGTATGAAAACTTGACCAATGGCAAATGTTTAACCCAATCATACCCAAAGACGATCACTACAAGCTCTAAGCAAATCTTGAGAGTTTGAATGGTTCTCAACACTCAGCGCTTTGTCCGTCATTTGCGTATGATAATCCGTACTCAAATCTAAACTTGTACCAAAGCTTTTCTGAAGTGACCTCCAGAAATTTGATGCGAACCTAGGGACCACGATCATAAAAATCAAACCGGTAAACCATGCCTTTTTACTACTTCCTTTAGTACATCTCGCTAGTTTCTCCAGAGGGGTCAGTTTCTTCATGGTAATACAATAGCGGCACTTTGTAAGACGTTCAAACGATTACTCAAATGGAGCATAACCCTTGTGAGACTTAGGAAGATTCATGACAAAATCCATCTGTGATATAGTCCCACTTCCATTGATGTATCTCGGTTTGTACCAACAACCCATAGTCTCCCTGAATTCTGATCCTTGACCGTTAGCACAGTTTAAGCACGTGCAAACATAGAGAGCGATATCAGCTTTCATAATTTAGGACCTCCAATATAGCTTCTTTAACGTCTTGATACATATTTCTCGGAACTGGATGGATAGAATACTTCAATTAGTGGGACTCGTGCATGATCACAGTCCAGCAAATTGTCAAACAAGGTAACCAACGACCTCCATTGAGGCATAGGGATTCCATCCGTACGAGGTTCCAGAGTTATCCGTCCTAAGTGCCACTGGAAATTTAGCATTTAATCAAACACATACCTCCAACATCCTCACACTTGATGTTCACGTAGTTTCCGTCCTCAGTCGAGCATCAATATTTGCTTAAAGATCCAACTAATAGTCCATGACTAAAGCTCAACTCTTAACGTTGGTTCCCGTTCTTCCTGCTCAAAGCAACAGCATAAACACATTTGCCTTCCCTAGTGATAACGACTATCGCAATCGTAATCACTAAGCAACCTAACCATTAGGCGTAGTCTCATTTTCAAATTCTTCTGAATAAGATTATGCTGTAAACTCATATTATCAGTGAACATCCTTACACTGGGTAACATACAGATAAGTGCCTCTAAATCCTTTAGATCGAACACTACTGGCTCAAGTTCCAGATCATGAGTAGTATAGTTCCTTCTCATTGATTCAATAACTGGCGTGATGCATAAGAAATAACCTTTTCCCTTTGCATCAACACAGCGCTCAAAAACCCGTACGAAGCATCGTAGTAAATGATAAAATCTTCACTTCCTTGGGTAAGCCAAGACATTTGGTGCACTACACAACTTCCTGCTTCCATAACTGGAATGCTGCTCTTGTTTGTCACCCCACACAAACTGACCATTTTTGAGTGAAGCTGTCCATTGGTTATGGCGATCTTTGAAAACCTTGCAATGAATCGTCGATAAATACCCAGCAAGACCTAAAACTGACGAATCTCCGTTGGTGTCTTAGATATTCCCCAATCCTTTAACGGATTCGATCTGGCTTGGATCCACATGAATGCTCTTTATTAATCAATCACGTGACCGAGTAACTGTACCTTGGTGAATCCAAAATTACACACTATCGTAAAATTTAGCATACAACTCCTCTTTCTTCAACAACTCTATATATTATCTACAGATGCTCTTTCATGAGCTCTTGGCTTGTTCTTGAATAGATCAAAATATCGTCAATAAAGACAATTATGAATTATGTCCAATAAGGCTTGCAAACTACAGTCATGAGGTCCACAAACACAAGCATTGCTTTGTCAAACCAAACCGGCATAAACTTGGAAGTCATATTGTCCCATATCGCGTTCTGAAGGCAGGTCTTCGAGATGTCTTCTTCTCGAACCTCAATTGGTGATAACCTGATCTTATGTCAGATCTCGCTAGACACTCGACCCTTGAAGTTGCTCGAATAAAAGTCATCAATCTTGGTAGCGGAAGAACGGTTTTCATCACCGTTAGTTTGTGTAGTTCCCAATAATGTCATGCACATCGTAACGATCCCATCTTACTTCTTGACGAATAGAAACTGGAGCACCCATGGTGACGAACTAGGTCTTATAAAGCCTATTGGTCGGAAAGCTCTTGTAGTTGATCGCGCCAATTCATCATTTCTACTGGGGCCAATCGAATAAGGAGACCGTGCAACAAGTGCCGCACCAGGTACTATATCGACTGTGAAAATTCCACTTGTCTGGTATGTGGAATACCTGGCAAGTCCTCGGGGAAAATACTCGGGGAAAATATATGACGATCGGTACATCATGCAGTTGCTTTTTCTTGACTTTCCTCCAGTTCTCCTTATGGTAAATATGTGCCAAAAAGACGTTACATCCATAAGCAGTTACTTTTGGGTCTTTGGTGCCGAATGATGTATTAAAATCGAGTCCGCGTTTATTTCTACTTCCGTCTCCATGAAAAATTAAGATTTTGCTTCCAAAGGAATACAAAACGATCTGGACTTATCACAGTACATAACGCTTGTATTTCGTCAACAAGTCCATAGCCAATTATGACGTCATAAGTACCCATACTACCTTGCATTAGGTCGACGTGAAACGGAAGTTCATAAAATTTAACGTGCAAACCCAGTAATAACTTATTTACCCAAATATTCCTACCATCAACCTAAATTCAACGTATAACCATGATCTAATGTAGTGGGGTTATATTAATCAAGGTACCAAATTGAGTAAGACACAAATCTTCTATCCCACCGTATCAAACAAAAAGGAAGCACAAATGGTATATATAGGAAGAAACGTACCCGACACAGAACTTTGTTGTTTGGGTTTTAGCCCTGCAACTCCGAACTTGTGCATAAGCCTTGAGTACAGCTAGAATTTCCAAGTAAACTTGTACTAACCAATGGAGCTAGTGTCTTCTAGATATGCATGAGCCCCACACAACAAAGCAAAGGATGCATTTGGTTATATTCCCATGGCTCACGGGATGTAGTTGTTGCTTATGTATGTTGATCTGTTGTTGCGGTAATTGTGTGTAATTGTTATTCTGCATTGCAGCCGGCTCCTAGCATCCATGGCAGGTGCCAAGCTTCTTGCAGTTATTGCTAATGTTGGTATGCAAGGACCGTAAATGGATGAAGTTACACTTGGGACTTAGAGGTTTAGCCCTTCATACGGTTCTGTTTCACCGTTTCCCCTGCAGCAAAAGCCCTAGCCTTGTGTTCAGCCTTTTGTCTGTTGTTGGCTTGGTAATTTTGGTGATTGTCTTCAAACTTCCTCTTGTTTTCGTCCTTCTTAGGCCCAAAAGTGTTTAATTCTCCTAATCCATTAATTCATTCCCCATCTCAAGTAGCTTCTTGCATGGTTTTTTTGGTTTCGCTTGCCAAAAACACTTGAGTAAATCAGGTCGGGCATCCCACCGACATACCCTTTCAATTTTGTCAGTCTCTTCAGGAAACATCCTGTCACACAGCAATGCTAATGTTCCTAGAAAACCGTTGGTTGTATGCTACCAACATCGTGCCCCTTACTTTAGAGTTTTCTACAAATCTGCCTCAAACTTCAAGAGTTTCATGTCCCTCTCGACAATACTTAGTTGTCATCTTCTTTTTCAAGTTAGTCCACATCATTGCATAAGCAATATCATTAGTCACTGTTCAAGAACATGTGAGTTCCACCATGTTAGAGCAATTTAATTCCATAAGAGTACAAGTGGCAAACTTCACATCCTCATTCTCACGTGCAGTTACTTATTCGAAACAAACGGATTTTCCATCCTCTCAAACCAATTGGGTCAAGTTGACCACTCCTTCGTGCCCCTGAAGAATAAGGGTTGACATTTCTATGAAGTCTTGATAAGTCACTCCCGAACAACCGATGTTTATACTTCTCACACCTGTTCCCCGAGTATGGCTATCTTGCCATTTTGTGGTCGTAAGCACGTGCTGCCAATACACGCAGTGTACACCCTGGTTCGATCATGGCCTGAAGTTTGGGCACCTGGTGACCGTATTGGGTGGTAGTAGGTCTGCTACTAGTGTTGGAGAGTTGCATCTGGGTTTATACCTCATGGCCTTCCCATCGTGCCATTTTCTTAAATCACAAGAAAACACAATACCCGTTAGATTTCAAAAATCTTAACCATAACCCGATGTATACATAAATAACTAGCACAAGATCAACAGCACATGGTGAAATACCAACATATTGAGAATTATCATATCGACATTCATTCACAATAAAATTTGATTTCATATAAAACAAAATCCATCCTATCCATATAAACTTGGGAAAATAATACAAAATGATTAATGGTTTAAATACAACGAGCCACAAGCACTTAGGTTACAAGACAAAAAAACCTACAGCCATACTATCCCGAGATATACTCGAAATACTTAGTAGGCTGTACAGAAGTAGGCCGATACATAACACAAAGAGATCTAAACAGAAGTAAGCTAGATAAACAAAAATGAAAAGATCTAACGGTCTTCTATCTTGGGAAAAAACCCATAATACTTAACCAACTATACAGTACTACAATTCATAACCCAGTCTAAGAACTGCTACTGGCCTCCTCTGGTAGCTCTGGCTCTACAGGATCCTTAGCAGGTCCCTGCTGTCTCTGAAGCTCGATCATCTGAGTCTTGAGGCTCTTCACTATCTTTAGTGCCTCCACTAACTGTCTCTGTCTCCGATGGTCTGCTTTCAGCAGATCTGAGATCACCACCGTCTCCTACGGTTTTTGCTGCCAGCAACTCAGTGGATCTCAACTGCTGACCAAGACCGTAAGTACCGAAAGTGATATCCTCAGTAACTTACCTGATCGCAAGCATCCAACGACTGTGCCCAAGCGACACGAGATACTCTGGCCTCCTCCTCCATCAGAAGGGTAGTGCGTCTATGGAATGGCCTATCCCTGTACAACATGTTGACTCGGGCTCTAAGTAGAGCTTGGTCATGTCGTGCATCATCCAGCTCAGAATATATGTCTCATCCTCCTGTCACAAGTAGCCAACTCATAACTCTCTGATTGACCCCCTCTAGGGTGGTCGGTGCAATCTCCTGGATGGCTCCTACAAGTCATCCATGTATCCTAATAAATGGATAATTAACCCATTTAAAAACTTAATTCAAGCCTAAATCTCAGACCTCCTGGCGTCCTGGAGCCATCTAACATATCATCAAATCCATAAAGGTTTGCCCTTAGCTATGGCAGGTCCAACTGCCTAGCAGTACCAGCGCCTGAACTCTCCCCGACCTCTTATCTCTGACCAGATGTATAACGACAATCGGCCTCATTACGAAGCGGTAAACAAATCTCAGGCATCTCAGTCCTCATAACAGGAGATGGTAGTGCAACTCCTCTGTCTAATCCCAGTAGCTCGTGATCCCAAGATCCCCAACATAGTGTTAGGGCTATTGGGTGGTTGTATGTATAGGTAATCTGTGTGGAGAGGTTATCTTGAGGAAAGTGGTGATGAGTTATGGAGAGAGAGGTGATGGTGTTGGAAGTTGGTAATTACTAACAATCTCTCAGCTACTCCCACGAAAAGGAACGGTGGCCCCGGCGCCTAAGGTCATATGGACAACCTAGCCCGTGACGCGAAAAGCAAGGTATGGTCCTGGGTCATCTGAATAAGCATCAGCTGCAGGGTTCGGCAGTTAAGCTAAGTGCTTCTCCTCCTCTAACACATCATCATCATCGCGCAACGACAGATGCTCCTATCACCCTAGTCGTCTCCTCTGTCAGCAGGATAGTCGGCTGGATTCTCCTCAGGATCCTCCCCGTCAATCCTCATTCCTGATCCTCCTCAGGATCGGACTCAGGAATGTATCCCGGTGACTCAGTAGTAGGTGAGGCAGCAACAGGCAATGGCTGCTCCTCAACCGGTATGACAATCGTCCTCTGGTAAGAACTCCGTAAACAGGCTTTCAACAAATGATACATAGATAAGTGAATGTGTGCCAGCTCTGCCCCTCAGGGCCAGGCACTAACCTGAGACGGGTGGAGTCCTGAAAAAAGGTCCTTACGGCTCCTGGTTAGAGACCTATGTCAGATAGTCCTCATATGGCTGGATATCTCAGTATACGTAACTGTAGAATCTTTGAATCTGACATGCTGAAAAATTAAAATAGTCAAAAGTGACTAAATAGTATATAATATAAAGACTATTATCCTTATATATTGTAAATATATAACACGTATATCATTATGCAAGTATATAGCCTAACCGACTAATGCAACAATTAGATACGAATACCCGTAAACACCTTGTTGTAAAGTATGGCAATGTTTTGAAAACAGTTATAGTCCAACAAAAACATTTTTGACCTGGATCTCTATAACCTTGCTCTTGATACCGAAACTGTAACCCCCCAAAAATGGGTTGCAGCGGAATAAGGACCGGGGCTTTACTTACAAGATCAACACACAAGATATATACAAGAACGACACTAAAGTCCGTTTAAAAAATTTAAACATTGATTTAATTATAAGACATAATACAAAAGCATAAAAGCTTTACTTGTTCCCATGTTTAATATTTCAAAAGACAACAATACCTTTCCCAAAATATAAAGCACATAAATCTTTAAGTTTGCAATCCAAAATGTCATCCAATGCAATCCTTGCACCTCGTGCCTATTTGACCTCCTGATAAAAAACATTGGCTTAAAATGTCAACACAAATGTTTGTGAATTCATAGGTTTATGAGTTTAAATTATGCAGGGACCCGCAAGACTACCCCGTGATGTTACAACATATGCCAACAATCACAAAACCAGATTACTGTTGCACTAAGCTCATGACACTGAAGCTCAACCTATATTTGCTATTTTAGCAGTTATTTTGCCCGTACAGATGTTGTAACCCGCAACATCCAAGTCCGACATGGTCAACGTTCGTTCCCGTTGATAGCTAATCACCCAAACAGGGAGGTTAATCCCAATAGATCTATTTATAAAACATTCGCGCTCACATAATGCAAAACAACTACATATATGCAATTGACAGTTCCTGATAATTGGGCGCCAGAGGTTATCCGCACTTAGGCAAACACATATTCAATATACTTTAAACACTTTGGCGTCCAATTTATAAAACAAAGCTGTTTTCCACACACCCAAATAAAGTAAAACAAAAAAAAATGCAGTAAAACTTTAAAAAGTGGCTATGACTCACCTTGAGTAACTGATAGCCAAATAACACAGATAAAACAATCATGCAAAACTTTGTAGATGCAACTAATTTAAATTTACGTCCGAAAGTACCGAGAACTTTAATTAATAACATTGAATATAATCAATAGTTTGTTACATCCGTACTATCGTTCGGTGCAATCATAATTAAAAAGGTCATGACATGGACGTACGAGAGCTTAGGACACTTTAAATCGTAAATCCAACAACTCGTCCGATACCCATCCGAAGAGGCCTCATTAATGAAACTCCCTAGTATTATAGCACTTTGATAACCACTCAATATTCTATATAGCATAATCACCGACTAATCGTTTTAGTAAAATAATATTTATAAAGTGAAAACGTTTATTAATATACTTTTCGTAAAAATGACCTAATTTGATCGTTTTAAGTCCGTTGTGGCTCCGCGTCTCTTACGTCCAGTCTTCGAGTAAGACCGGGTGATCAAATATTACATTTTTTTTTTTTTTTTTTTTTTATTTTAAGTTTTTGAAATTCTGTATGAATATTGTTTTACTATTCACAACAGCTATATATCTCGTATTTTCGTTATTAATTACGTAAAAACATGTAATCGTAATAACTTATTCTTTTTAAATCCCATTTTAAGTGATGTCCTTCGAGAACCTTGTTAATAAAAGATTTATTAATATTTTATAAAGTTAATCCCACTGATGAATAGTGCTTTAACTGATTTCATAAGTTAGTTATTTTTTAAAATTACTTTTATAAACATTAATTATCCGGAAACGTCTAGTTTATTCGTTTAGTTCCGTTTTTTAGCGATTCTTGTCGAGTACTATCTCGTAAATAAAAGTTATTATCAAATTTAGATGTTATTAAAAATTTTAGGTATTCTGTAATGAATAGTAACTTTTATAAAAATAGTTTTATAAAAGTATTTATAGTCGTAAACTCGTAATTAACGTATCTTTTTCGTTATAAATCGGTTTTTCGAGTTTCTTATCATTATGGAATCGTCATGAGGCGTATTATAATTATATTAAGTCAAACTCTCTATATGGAATTCGGATTTAAAACAGCCCCTAAGTATTTAGTGTTATAACTTTTATAAAAAACCTTTGTTATTAATGTATTAATTAGTTTAGTAGTTTAATAAAGAAACCCAATAACTATTATTAACACATGTGCATACTTATAAATAAATAGTCCAAGAACATCCATAGTCCTTATAAATTCATTGTAACAAGTTTAACAATTACTTTCCATATTTCCACATGTGAAGATTAAAGAAATCTGTATAAACACCCTAATTTTAACCTAGAACATGTTTTATACTTAAACCCTTATGGAGTTAAACATACTTTACAATCATATTTTCCATGATATATATAACCATAATGAACTTAGGAGATTAAGTGACATAAATTCATAAAACATAAATGAAAACTCATTTTACACATATTAAAAAGTTCCTTAGTGGTGATTTAGCCATAATTACAATAACACATAAAATCATGAAAATAAGAAAAGTATGAAGGAATTAGAAACCCTTAGGGACGATGAATGGAACATAAATAAGTGCTAAACCCGTGTTTAGACTCAAACCAAAGCTTACCAGTTATAAACCCTAGATTAGGTTTTAAACCCCTAAATCTTCCTCCCTTTTATCTTCCATAATCCTTGCAAATGATGAAACCAATGCTAGAAAACACTTTTATATGCTGGCTACTTAGGATTGATGTGTAAAGGTGTGTAATGGATTGGTATCAAAGTTATGTATGGATTGCTTAAGGGTGTGATATTTGGCCGTGGCCTTTAGGAGAGAAAGAGAGAAAGAGTTTGAAATTTTCTTAAGCAAATGTGTAAGAAAACTCTTATGCGTGCATGAAATATATATAGGAGGGTTATAAGATATTACTAGTTTCTATCTTTGACCAAGAAATTCAAAGGAGGGGGGTCCTTTGGCCGTGGGATTCAAGGGAGCACAAGGAGGGAAACAAGGGCCTTTAAGGCTTTTGTTTATGGTTCCTCCTAATGGGAATCATCCCATGAAACTTAGGGATGATGTTCCTAGCTTATTTTATTTCTTTATGATTTAATTGCACTTTTATATAAAAGAAGGTATAATGAAAACTTTATATAAAAATGTAAAGTGTAGTATTTATATAAAGTTTACTTGTAAAGATGCCTTTGGTATTTTATAAAGAATATTGTTAACCTGTATAAAAACTATGAGACTTGGTTATAAATATATACATAATGCAAAAGTTTTATAAACTTTGATCATTGTATATAAACATAGGTATTTGTTGAAGCGAAAAGTGATTTTAGGGTTCCGGTAAAACCTAATTGTCATTTTATTGTGAAAACGTAACACTTACAACTATCCGATAAAATTTACTTGTGAAACGTATAATAATTAAATCCTCAAAATAATTACTTAACCTTGATTGACCGTAAACAAAAATTCACTTAGTGCCCGTATTACGTTAACTGAATCATTTTTTAGCTTACGCGATTTAACACCACATAACCGATAATACCATTAAAAACAACGCGTAACAATACTAAAAATAATGATATACTTTTATTAACTTCGTTCATTAGCCTAAAACTCGGGTGTTATATAGTTCAACCAATTATGCTTTATCCCTAAAAAAAAAAGTAAAAAAAAAAAAAAACAAAAAAAAAAAAAATAAAAAAAAAAAAAAAAAAAAAAAGAATAAAAAAAAAAAAAAAAAAAAAAGAAAAAAGGCAACAAAAAAAATAAAAAAAAAAAAAGAAAATAAAAAAAAAAAAAAAAGTAAAAAAAAAAAAACACAAAAAAAAAAAAAATTAAAAAAAGAAAAAAAAAAAAAAAAAAAAAAAAAAAAAAAAAAAAAAAAAAAAAAAAAAAAAAAAAAAAAAAAAAAAAAAAAATATAAAAAAGAAGAAGTGAAGATTTTATCGTATACCTGCGATGGCATCGAATCAAGGGTTTGGGCTGGTCCAATGTTGAAATGCAAGGGAAAAGGATATTTCTTATGCATCCACTCCAGTTAAAGATCCTTGAGAAGAACTATACGTACTCATGATCTGGAACATGGAGCATAGTGTTCGCTCTGAAGATAGGGAGGTACATCGTATTGAACCAAGTGTACGGTGTTCACTGATCATATGAGTTTTAAAGCAGTATTCCTTAATCAGAAGGAGATTGAACATTAGAACAACCGGCCGATGGTTAGAGTTGCTAGTGGTTACTACAGCGATATTCGTTATCACCCAGGGAAAGCAAATGTAGTGGCTGATGCTTTGAGCAGGAAAGAACGAGAACCACCATTAAGGGTTCAGAGCTTATCATGCTATTAGCTTGGATTCTATCTTCCTAAGCAAGCAATTCTTGAATGCTCAGACAGAAAGCAACGAAACCCAGAGAACATCAAGAGTGAGGGATGTTGGAGTGTATCTGATTGAAAATGCTAAATTCCAGAGGCACCTTAGAACGGAAAAGTTTTGAAAACCATCGTACGGATGGAATCCTATGCCTCGAAATGGCAGAGTTGGTTACCTTGATCTGGCGATTTGCAGACTGTGCTCATGCAATGCACGAGTCCCACAAATCGAAGTATTCTAGTCCATCCAGGTTCCGTGAGAAAATGTATCAAGACATAAAGAAGCTATATTGTGGCCCAATTATAAAGTGATAATCGCCACCTATGTTAGCAAGTGCTTGACCTGTGCTAAAAAGGTCAAGGCCGAAACATCAGAACAATCGTTTGTTGTACAAAACCCGAGATAACCTCAATGGAGTGGACAATAACACGATGGATTTTGTCATGAAGCTTCCTAAGAAGTCTTCACAAGACGATACCATTTGGGTAAATCGTTGTCCGACTCACTAAGTCTGCAATCTTTGTACCGATGAGGGAAACTGATCCCCTGGAGAAACTAGCAAGAATGTACCTAAAGGAAGTAGTAACAAGGCATGGAATACCGGTCTCGATTATTTGTGATCGTGACCCTAGGTTCGCACATATCCTGGAGTCACATCAGAAAGATGTTGGGTACTAGTTTAATATGAGTACGGCATATCATCCGCAAACAGACGGACAAAGCGAGAGAACATACAAACTCTCGAATATATGGCTTCGAGCTTGAGTGATCGACTTTGGGGAAAAAAAAAATTGGTTGGTTAAACATTTGCCATTAGTCGAGTTTTCATACAATACAGTTTATCATTCATCATGTAAGGCTAGCACCCTTGAGCCTTTAACGGTAGAAAATGGTCGATCCGCAAACTATTTGTTTGAGCTGAGGTAGGAGAATTCACCTCACTGTTCCAGAAATAGTACAAGAGAAGACTGAGAAATCATTCAAGTTTAAGCAAAGGATGCAAGCCGCTCGTGATAGGCAAAAGAGCTTGCTGAATTTGAAGCGAAAGCGATGAGTTTTGAGGTTGGAGATAAAGTGATGCTCAAGGTCTCGCCATAAAAGGGGTTCTACGTTTTGGCAAAACGAGGAAAATTTAAATCCCAGTTTGTTGGACCTTCAAGGTAATAAAAGGTGGGTTGATACGTGTTGCATACAAGCTCGAGCTTCCAGAAGCTAGCAGAGTATCATAATACATTTCACTTGTCTCAACTTAAAGAAGTTCATGCTCGACGACCCTTAGCCCATTCTGGTTGGATGGTCTTCATTACTGATGACAAGCTATAGTTTTGTGAGGAACCTAATGATATCACAGATCGTGAAGTTACACGATATGAAGCTGAAGCCTATCCCATTAGTCAAGGTTCGCTGGAACTCCAAGAGAGGTTTCCATAGTTAACATGGGATAACTGCCGAAGATCAATTTCCAGAAGAAATACCCACATCTGTTCTCAAGACCGGGCCATCGTCAAGTGCTGTGTCTTACCTTGAGGACACGGTCAGCTAACCAGGAGAACATAACACCTGTGTTTAGGACAATGAACACGTTAATAAGAGTCACCATTTCTTTATTAGTATTGTACGCATTCGTTTTTAATGAAATCGTTACGATAAATCGCGTAAGCTAAAAATGATCATTAACGTAAACGGCATCAAGCAATTTAATTGTTTACGTCAAACAAGGGTTAATGCATTATTTTGACAATAATTACTAACGTTCACAAGTTACTTTTATTCGATACGTAAAGTGTTTTCGTTTCGCGATAAATTACATTTAGGTTATCCCCGGAACCTAAAATTAACTTACGCTTCAACAATACCTACTTTAAATACATGATCAAAGTTAATAAAATTCTTTTTTAGGCATATGTATATAATATATACACATTCTCATATGATTATAACAAGATAACAAAAAACCTTTATAAAATACCAAGACTTTACAAAGTAAACTTTGTATATAAAAACTAACACTTTACTTTTAATTAAAATTATAACTTCAGACTTTCTTTTTATAAAATCAAGTAAACAAAAAGAAAATAGGAAAGAAAACAAACTTTCACTTACACTTTCTTTTATAAATACACAAGTAACTTAATTACATAAAGGAAATTAACTAGAAAACATTAACCCTTGATTTCATGGGATGATTCCCATTAGGGGGAACACATAAACATTAGCCATTAAGTCCTTGAAACCCTCCTTTTTGGTCCCCTTGAATCCCACGGTCAAACCCCCCTCCCCCTTTGATTTTTCTAGTCAAACTTTCAAGTAAAATATCTAGTCTCTCTTTCTCCCTTTCTCTCTATAAAACCACGGCTCAATAAGCACTCATAAACAAACCATACAAAATTTTTCTACAATCCATACAAGCCTATACACATTAATCCTAAGGCACACTAAAGTGTTTGCAAGCCTTGGATAATCATTTGCAAGGATTTAAGAAGAAAAGGGAAGATTAGGGTTTCAAACCTAATCTAGGGTTATAAGCTTGTAAGCTTTGGTTTTGAGTCTAAACATGAGTTTAGCACTTATTTCTCATCTCATACATCATCCCTAAGGTCTTCCTTCATACTTTTATTTATTATGATTTTATGTGTGATATGTTAATTATGGCTAAATCACCACTAAGGACTTTTTAATATGTAAAATAAGTTTTCACTTATGTTTATGAATTTATGCACTTATTCTTATGTCATATGGTTAATATGTAAAATAAGTACAAATTAGGGTTTCTAAAAAGTCCTAAAAACAAGTTTTAAACGCATTTTGGAAATAAATATCTTAGGGGCTGTTTAAGATTCGAAA
>BQNB010081167.1:0-27996 GCA_026074375.1 Tanacetum coccineum
TTGTGAATATGTAAATAAATAGTGTAAGACTAAAAATAGGCATATATAGTGTTTGAGTACGAATTTTTAAGAATTTCTTAGTAAATTTAAAAAAAATTCAAATTAACGTACTCAAACACCATATAATACCCTCAGAAATTAAGGGGGAGCATTAAAATGTTCCTAATAAGGCTTACTATATATAATCAGAACATTTTTCTCCCCAAAATAATTTTTATACATATTTGAATCAATTGATATACAAAATATTAAGAGATTTGACATTTTGATAAGGGGAGAAAATGATTAATATATATATAACTTGTAAAATGTGATATGAATGACTCGAGTGCAGCTTCTTCCTCGTATGTTCAAAACATTTTCAAATATCGATGCACATATGCAGGGGGATCAATTTTGAAAAGAAAAACCATCGAGGTACTAAATGTTTTGATTGATTTATATCACAAAGTTCCTTGATTGATATTTTCACATGGTTTTAAGGCTGAGAACAATACCAAAAGATAGACCATGTATTTAATTAATTAGAGTTATAAGGTGGTTAGGTATAGGTGTTCGTTCCCACGATCCAGCTAGAACCGGAGGGATCTACCCAAGGACATTCCATTAGTGAGAATAGAATTTCCATAGTAGTAAAAAAAGGAGAAAAAATGAAGAAAGGGAAAAATGGCGGACTAAGATAGAGCTAACACTGGAACAAACCCAACAAGGTGTTAGTGATGAAGTTTTGGTAAGCATTGAAGGGGTTGAAGAATGAAAAAGAAATGTTAAGTTAAAGGGTGAAAAGAAAGAAGCCCTCTTTACACTTAGGTAGAAACCAGGTCAATACATATGCTATCAGAAACACTAAGCTGTTGTCTAGTATTGAAGATAGTCATCATGGACCCAGTGATGCGATGTACAACCCTCCCTAGCCACTCAAGGGCTCTCTAAAGACTCTTGTTCATTTCTCACGGAGATTACACACATTCAATCGACCTTGTTCACTTCAAGTTAGTTGGTATTGAAAAGGTGACAGTCTGCTCCAGCCTCTGATTACTAAAACTAAAAGTGCACTATCGAGTCTAGAGCTAAAAGAGATCATCCATAAATTTCACTAGGATACTATTCCAATATTTTTTTTTCATACATTGTGAAAACAAGTAATATCTTAAGAGTCCTACGCATTATCCTTGTGATATTGCCAGAACATCAGAGTGATACTAAAGTATTCACAATGACGATGGAAATCCTTCCAAAGCCAACATCAAACAAGCTCTGCGATAGGTGACTTGTGAGATCATATATGGATCAAACTTGTCACTGGATATCGATTCCGTCATACAATGAATAACATTGAGGAATTTTGACATGCATAAAACTCGCTATGTGTCGCAAAAAAAAATCACTTAGTCAAGTGAAAAACACGTCGATTGATTTTTAAATCAATTTTTCATTCAATCAATGAGACTTTATCTTACTGGTTCACTCATACTGTGTTGTCTGCTTTGAGATGCTCTAGTAATGAGAATGGCTAGTGCAGATGCGAAACCCTGTGTCACACCCCGCCTAGGCGGAAACACGAGGTGTAACATCATGGATATCATCACAACACAATGGTGTCTACTATAGAGAACTCTAAATAAAGGAAATAATTAAAATGGACACCTGTGCCATGACAATACCCAACCAAGTCAAAGGAGTCTTGCATTACTAAAGTAATGTCGTACATGAAACAAAATAATCCAAATACTAACAATCTCCAACAAACAAGTATCAAGCAAAACAAATGTCATAAATGAAAAGACTAGAAAAGACAACTCCACAAGCAATGCCTAGGGTCTCTCTAACCACATCTTCTAACAACCCACTTATCATGCACGATTACTTCACCTGAAAATGATGCTTAAAAACGTCAATATAAAGTTGGTGAGAGTCATAGGTTTAAGACACATAACAAAATCATTCAAACAATTGTTGCGATTACTAAAACAATCCATAACAACACACGTGTCCCGCAGTCCACGTACAAACCAATCCACCACAGTGTCCCGCAGTCCACTGGGTCTATCGTTCCACACTCACAATAGGG
Source organism: Tanacetum coccineum (assembly GCA_026074375.1). Lineage (NCBI taxonomy): Eukaryota > Viridiplantae > Streptophyta > Magnoliopsida > Asterales > Asteraceae > Tanacetum > Tanacetum coccineum. The sequence goes on from BQNB010081167.1 coordinate 2,072, forward strand.
TCATGGGTAGCTCACTACCCTCCGATCGGAACACAAAGTCAGTAGGTATTATTTCAACCCTTCAGTTGGATTTGATTGAGTAGTAAACACCACTCTCCAACCGAACTCACATACCTCAAAACAACTCCAATTGATCACAAAGCCATAGAGCGTATCACATCACCATCAATAACCACATAACACATAATCACAGCAACTAAAACATTTTAACACTTAGCATCATTTCCACACCAATAAATCATAAGAAAAGTGGGGCTATGAAACTCACCTGAAGCACAAGCAGCTTCCAAACAATATCCACACAAGCTACACAATACAAACACAAATGTGTTACACGCGACCAAGCTAAAAGCTCATGTCCATGTAACACTCATATGATGGATGTCTAAGGGTTTAATTAACCATCATGGGTCACCCCGACACCATGCCCAAACTTAACCACTTCATTAACTCCTTCCACTAGTTACTTATAATTAACTCAGAATTGCAGAATTTTATCATGACTTTACGTACCCCAAACCCTTACTTAATGACCCTCATAATTCATACCAAAAATCACCCATGTTCATTTATGAGTATAAGAACTCCTTCGATTTCCAAAAGCAATTTTCAGCACATACTCCTAAGAAAAATCAAAACTTCAAAACAGTCTCAATTCGGAGTCTGATTGCACACTAAAAAGTTTAGACTTATTAACCATACTTAGACATAAAATTAGAAGCTGTCCTTTGGGGGATTTTAACAAACACATAGAATTAAACTCCTGTAGGTTGGCGAGTCCTAATTCAAATTTTAAGTGGGGGTTTTACACCTCGAAATCTGACCTAAATCTGAACCGAATTTACTGATTTGACAACTTTTCTTGTAACAAACATTTGAATAACTTTCCGACCTTAAAAACTTTCGAGGCCAGATTTTATGGAAACTAGACTCTCTGAGCTACAACCTAGGCTCAAGAATCATATCAATTCATGCCTTTATCACCTAGATATCATCAAAACAACCCAGCTTTAAATTCTGCCAAACTCTAATTCAAGTTTTAACGCAAATTAAACCTAACCAATTACACCTATAAGCTTCTAATTAAACCCTAATCATTATAACATGTTTATTATATCATTAATTATAGATGTTATGAAACCCTAATTATCCATCATAATAATTATTACATGATTTAATAATAATTAATTAACAAAATCTTAATTGAAACATACCTAAACCTTGATTCTTGAACAACAAATCACCTAGCTTGATCTTGAATAAATAAAATCTTTTTTTTCTCTCTGCCCTTGAGTTCGATCAGTTAAAAAAAATATGAGGGTTATGAGTTTGTATTTATAGTGTGGGGAAAATGATCTAGATAATTACAAAATTAGAATCCTAATTATACTAAAATTAGTTTTTCCCTAAACTAGAGTCCTACTAGGATTGGGCTTTATTCTTTTTTTTTCCTTTTCTTTTTTTTCTAAAATTCATATTTACTATTTATGTATAAAAAATATTTTTTTAATCTTTTATTAGTTAATTAATTACCTTCAATACCTAAAGTTTTTATAAAAACCTAAGCTAATTTGGTAAACCATTTTGCTTATAAACTACTTTCTAAAAATAACTTTTCATTTTCCAAATTCACTTTCTATATATGGAAAGTTTACTACCAACTTCCATATTTCAACCACATTATTCCTTTCCCATATCACACAATTCCTATAAACGCTTAATCCTTAAAACCAAGTATTGACGTAGCAATGCATGCACACGTCTTTCATATCCATTATCACCACACGTGAACGAATGGAATACTTAACACCAAACTCAAACACACTCAAAATGAGATGCCCATACACCTTAAAATGATATCAAGCACATAATTAACTCACTTAGCCCACATAAATTCACATAGCACAACCCTTACACATCCACTCTTTTAGGAAATCTCGTCTCGAGATTTAAGTAGCTGTCTCATCAGCACGATCAGCAAACAACTGAGGATACTTACACTTCATATAATCTTCGCACACCCAAGTGAACTCGGACCACGCATTGACCCAACGAACCTTCACAATTGATAAATTTTGGCTATGTTTTAAACTCTAATTTCACGGTCCATAATCACATAACAGGTTCCTCTACAAAACGAAGAGTTTTGTTCAACCTTAATTTCATTCAATACACAGCAGGCTAGCATCTGCCAAACACTTCTTTAGTTTCTTGACCGTAAAAACGTGTCATGTAACACCACTCAATTCCTCGAGCTACCTTTAACTGATAGCTACAGTACCGATCCTTTCCAGAATCTCAAATGGCCCTACATACCTCAGAGCTAACTTACCCTTCTTCCCAAAACGAACCACGCCCTTCCAAGGCGACACATTTAGCATCATACGATCCCACGCCGCTTAGAGACTCTCTTTTATAACCACTACTTTATCAGTCATTTCCTGCACCAATTCGGGTCCAGTCAAACTACCTTCCCCAATTTCAGCTCATAACACAAGTGACCTACATTTTCTTCCATATAGTGCTTCGAACGAAGCGCACCGAATGCTAGTATGATAACTGTTGTTATAAGAGAACTCAACAAACGGTAGGTGGACATCCCAAATGCCACCAAAGTCTATCACACATGCCCTTAACATGTCCTCTAACGTCTGAATTGTACGCTCACTCTGTCCATCTGTCTGAGGGTGATAAGCCATGCTCATATCCAATCGCGTTCCTAAGGCTTTCTGAAATGTCTGCCAGAGAGGTGATGTAAACCGTGCATCTCGATCCGAAATAATTGACACATGCACTCCATGACGCACGACAATTTCATCGGTGTATAACCTCGCCAATTTCTCCATACTATAATCTTCACGTATTGCCAGAAAATGTGCTGATTTGGTCAATCTATCAACTACAACCCATTTGCATTGTGCCCATTCCTTGTTCTAGGTAATTTAGTGATGAAGTCCATGGTGATGCTTTCCCACTTCCATTCAGGTATCTCTGATTGTTGTAATAAGCCCGAAGGCCTTTGATGCTCAGCCTTCACCTTTGCATAAGTTAAACATTTGCTAACATAGGTAGCAATATCCCTCTTCATTCCCGGCCACTAGTACATATCTCGAAGGTCATGGCACATCTTATCTGCTCCAGGATGTACGGAATACCTGTACTTATGAGCCTCATCCATAATTACTGTTCTCACACCTCCTACTAACGGAACCTATATTCGATCAATGAAGTATAAACTCCCGTCTCCTTTCTTCTCCATTTGCTGATCTAAACCATGTAACCTTTCATCTATTACATTCTCCTGATCAAACGCCTCACCCTGAGCTGCCAATACATTCCTTTCACTCCAGACTGAATAGTCATTGCCATCGCCCACACCCTCTTAGGTTTCACCCTTTCCTTCTTACTTAGTGCATCCGCCACCACATTCGCTTTACCCGGGTGATATCGAATTTCACACTCATAATCACTAAATAACTCGATCCATCTCCTTTGACACATATTCAGCTCCTTCTGATTAAATATATGTTGGAGACTCTTGTGATCCGTGTAAATAACACTTTTCGTACCATATAAATAATGCCTCCAAAATTTTAAAGCAAACACCACCGCCCCTAACTCAAGATCCTGTTGTAATATTCTTCTCGTGAACCCTTTAACGGTCTTGACGCATAAAGCAATCACCTTAGTTTCTCTGCATAAGCATCACAACCCAACCCCTGATTCGAAGCATCATAATAAACTACAAAATCCTTCAACTCCAACGAGAAGTGACAATACGGTGCTTCACATAAATTATTTTTTCAAAGTCCTGGAAAGCCTCTTCTGTTTCACACCCCACACTACATTTTAGGTTCTTTTGATTCACGAAGTAAGAGTTAAGCAATCTTAGATAAGTTTGCGTAAAATGCCGTAGATAACCCGCTAGACCCAAAAATGATCGATTCAGAACGGTGTGTATATGAGCTTTCCAATTCTTTACTGCCTCAATCTTACTTGGATCCACGTGAATACCATTCTGGTTGACCACGTGACCAAGGAAATGCACTTCTTGCAACCAGAACTCACACTTAGAGAATTTAGCATACAACTTCTCCTTCCTTAATAATTCTAAAATTAACCTCAAATGCACCTCATGCTCCTCCTTCGACTTCGAGTAAATCTAAATGAGTCATCATGAAAACACTGATGAAACTATATCTAAATACGGTTTTGCAGACTCGACTCATCTAGATCCATAAAACTCGCTGAGGCATTGGTTTATCCAAAAGGCATAACTGGTAAACACAAAATGTCCAACCTTGTTCTAAATGCTGGTTTTAGGATATCATCCTCGATAGTACCTCCGAGCTATGATAACCGTGAACGGAAGATCTATCTTGGAAAAGTAACGCGAACCTTGTAGTTGATCAAATAAGTTGTCAATTCTAGGGAGAGGATATCGATTCTTAACAGTCAACTTGTTTAATTCCCTATAATCAATACACATACGAAAAGAGCCATCCTTCTTCTTAACAAACAACACAGGTGCTCCCTACGGAAAATGACTAGGTCATATGAAACCCTTATGTCTTCCACTCTAAAGGTTTCAGACAATTCCTTGCATTTCCGAGTGCTATACTATGGATACTATTCGCGACTGGCGTCACTCCATGAACAAAATCTATGCGGAACTCAACTTGTCGCGGCGGTGGTAGCCCCAACAAGTCTTCCAGAAACACATCAGTAAAATATCTCACCATGGTTATGACACTTATCCTAGGTTCATCTATCTTAGCGTTCATTAGGGCTTTGGCGGCTCCCAAAGTACGTTCCCCGTGAACTCGAAGTATCTCATTCACCTTCCAACGGTATTCTAACCACCTTCTCATAACATACTATCACAAACTTCCTCTTAGATAACCAGTCCATTCCCACAATCACATCAAAGCTTCCACGACTCAACGGTATCAACGAACTCCAACGGTTACGAACAATCGAATAGGATAACAAACGAATATCGGGTCAAAGGCTAGAGTGCATATAGGAGGTTCCACATATGCAATTAGACGTGGATCAAATGACATAAGAATCCTTTAAAAGAAAGGATACGTATATGCACCGAGTGAAAGCGCAAATGAAAGAAAATCAACAAGCGTACCATGACAAATGAACACATAAAAAAATATCAATACGAAAGACAGAAATTCTTATACCAGTTATCGACTTTACTCGAAAAACCAAATTAAATATTGTTTTTATAAAAATCAATTTAAATTAAGAAAGTCACTTTAAGTATAAAATCATTTTAAATAATAATGAAGTTGTCTTAAATGTAATTTTTTAAAAATTCATTCTGGGTGTCATAAAAATCTAGAGATGGTTATCTAACGGTGTATCGTACTTTACCACTATGAATTACTTTAAACCTGTTTTTTTATAATAAAATAAAATCTATTTACAAAGATCATTTTATACACAGTTTTCTCCAAACACCAACATAATACTTCCAAAGGGTTTTTATAATCATACATCAATTATAGAATATGTTACTCAAACAAAGAACCAAAGACCAAAGGGATTGTAAAACACCGTACAGACCTAACACAATTCTAATGTTTTGAAACGAAAGAAAATACCAGAAACCATAACTCAAAATAAAATCAAATGACTCGTATAAGAAAACTCATTGCAAGACGTTAAGTACCCAAAATGAAAACTAAGTCTTATCCAAATAATGATCGACAACGCAAACCGAAAAGCATTGATACTAACACGTCGCAACGGTTTCGAAAACCATGGGATATAGCTAATCAGGGAGTAATGATACACACTAATATGTTAGGAACAATTAGTGCTTAAAAGAAACGTTTGATACTCATACGAGTAATCAATGCAACGAAAGAACTAACGAAACGCGCCTATATCCGAAAGAGCATATCCGAAAAACCAATATACATCAAGACGTAGAATGGGAAAAATCGGGTATCCTTACTAACAAAGTACGATGAAGGGATGCTAAGCTTAGACTTAGGAAATCTGAACAAACAACCGAGCAAACTCTATAATAGCAATACTAGGTATCCACAATTACTAGATAAAAGGGCAAACTTACTATCTATACAACTGAACTTAACATATCCTCCAATTAGGGTAAGAGAAAAATTATCTACCCATACCACCATCTTTATCATTAATAAACATATTAAAAAGGAAAACATATTACACTACCACCTTAACAACAACACAAATAAAGTAATCATGCACAAGTCTAAGCGTGTTGATGCCTTTATAATTATGTTGGCCACCATAATTATAAGTGCCTCCCTTTATACGTGTACTTACTTCCAAAATTACCCATTTTAATAATAATTCGCATATGAGCACATATACCACATTGCACAACTTAAACCACTCCAACTTAACACATAAAGGATGCTTCATCAATTAACTACTTACTTATATCAAAATAAAATCAAAACAACATAAATGAACGAAAATCCGCAAATCTCCCAAAATACGAAATATCCGAAAGAATAATCATAACAACATGACGGAGAAAAGGATGGATATAAACTTATCTGGGCCACGCTTGGGAGTTGACTATGGTGCCTCTACAAAAAATCACCCGACTTCGCGGGTCCAGCCCTACTACGCGCATCCAACAAACGATCAACTATCCTATCTCGTTTGGTTCCACAAGAGGCTCCTCTTATGGATCCTTATAACGCTTAAGTCCAGTTGGGAAAACGGTTCCCCAACGAGACTTCTTACAGGTAGGGGGAAAAAACATAGCTAAAATACTAAGAAAGTAATACATATCATACCAGATAAGGGTAGGCAAAATAACTCAATGACAACTTAGCATAATACAAGATATATAATCTATGCAAAAATAGAGAGGAAGCACAGCAGTTATAGCATCAAACACTTAAGCCCTAAATGCATCTACATGAAGGACCCCTAGGTTATAGTATAGGCTCAACCACCTACTTCTCTATAACCAAAGGCTCTGATACCAATCCGTCACACCCCGCCTAGGCGGAAACACGAGGCGTAACATCATGGATATCATCACAACACAATGGTGTCTACTATAGAGAAATCTAAATGAAGGAAATAATCAAATGGACACTATGTGTCATGACAATACCCAACACAAGATAGAAGGATGTCTTTGCACTACTAAAGGTAATGTCGTACAGAAACAAAATAATCCTAATAACGTAACAATCTCCAACAAACAAGTATCAAGCAAAACAAATGTCATAACTAAAAAGACTAGAAAAGACAACTCCACAAGCAATGCCTAGGGTCTCTCTAGCCACCCTTCCTAACATCCTTCTTATCATCACGATACTCACCAGAAAATGATGCTTAAAAACATCAACATAAAGTTGGTGAGAGTCATAGGTTTAAGACACATAACAAAATCTTTCAAACAATTGCTGCGATTACTAAAATAATCCATAACAACATACGTGTCCCGCAGTCCACGTACAAACCAATCCACCACAGTATCCCGCAGTCCACTGGGTCTATCGTTCTACACTCATAATAGGGTCATGGGTAGCTCACTACCCTCCGATCAGAACACAAAGTCAGTAAGTATTATTTCAACCCTTCAGTTGGATTTATTAGTATAAAGCACACTTCTCCAACCGAACTCACATAACTCAAAACAACTCAATTTAGATCACAAAGCCATGAGCGTATCACCTCATCATCAATAACCACATAACACAACACACAGGCAACTAAAACATTTAATACATACATCATTCCACCCCAAAAATCATAAAGAAAAGTAGGGCTATGAAAACTCACCTGAAGCACAGCAGCTTCCAAACAATATCCCACACAACTACACAAAATACAAATACAAATGTGTTACACGCGACCAAGGCTAAAAGCGTCATGCCATGTAACACTCCAAATGTATTGATGTATTAGGTTTTAATTAACCCTCATCTCACCTCCGACCATGCCAAACTTAACCTCATCATTAACTCCTTCCACTAGTTACTTATAATTAACTCAGAATTGCAGAATTTTATCATGACTTTACGTACCCCAAACCCTTACTTAATGACCCTCATAATTCATACCAAAAATCACCCATGTTCATTTATGAGTATATTAACTATCTTTGGATTTCCAAAAGCCATTTACATGCACAAGTACTCCTAAGAAAATCAAACTTCAAAACAGTCCCAATTCGGATCTGATTGCACACTAAAAAGTTTAGTCTTATCAACCATACTTAGACATAGGGTATGTTTGGCATGCAAGATTATGAAGAGATTATGATTATTTTTTGAAAAAATAATTTACTTAAAATATCAACTTTGTTTGACAGAAGAACTTATAAGAGATTATAAAAAAAATCTTCCATAATCTCTTAAAATCAAATGCTACTTCATGTAGCTTATAATAATAATCTCTTTTCATAATTTCCAGCACCATCTCCATCTACAGCTCCATCTCCAGTTCCAGCAACAGTTACTTTTACCAAACATACCCATAAAATTAGAAGGTATCCTTCTGGGGTTTCTCTATATACATATGGAACTTAACTACTGTAGAAGGGCTAAGCTCATTTCGAATTTTCAGTTAGGGTTTTACCCTCACAAACATGACCTAAATCTGACCCGTATTTACTGTTTTGACAACTTTTAGTGTAACCAACATTTGAATGACTTCCTGACATTAAAAAATTTTAAGGCTGAATTTTCTGGAAAGTAGACTCTTTTGGCTTATTCATAGACTCTAAAAACATATCAATATTCGTTTTTATCATCAAGATATCATCAAAAGAACACAGCCCTAATTCTGCCAAACACGCCCACACACCCAATCAGCACTAAAATTCAAGTTTTAACGCGAATTAAACCTAACCAATTACACCCATAAGCTTCTAATTAAACCCTAATCATTATAACATGTTTATTATATCATTAATTACAGATGTTATGAAACCCTAATTATCCATCATAAATTATGTTACATGAATTAAAAGAATAAACAAAGAAGAAGAACATACCTAACGATCTTACTTGAATTAACACGATCTAACACCTAGATTTCTTGATCAAAATTTTTGTCTTCTTTAGGGTTTTGGGACCTCAATTGTACGGCAACAAGAATAAGGGAAAAGGGATGGGCCAAGTTGATTTTATAACTATTTCCTTCTAGTCCTAGCCCAACTCAAATAAGCCTAAAAAAAATATTTTTTTTTCTTTAAACCCTAAACCGGACGCACCCTTAATAATTATATATATTTTATATTTTTTTATTAATTTATTAATTAACTAATTTACTTCATTTCCTTAAGTTTTTATAAAAACCTAAGCTAATTTGATTAAACCTTTTTACTTAAACGCTACTTACTAACCTTTCTAAAAATAACTTTCATTTCACCAAACCACTTTCTATTTTTAGAAAGTTTGCCACAAACTTCTATATTTCACTTCAACTTAAATTGCATATCTAAAATGCCATAATTCTCATAAACCTTATCACTAAAATCACTAACTATTGACCGTACCCTTACAATGCAATACGCCATTCCTTTCCATTATCACTAAATGTGAACAAATGGAATACTCATCACCAAACACAAACTCACACAAAATGAGATGCCCATACACCTCCAAATGATATTACACACATTACTTAACCCACTCAGCACACATAAAATCACATATCACCACACCTAAACACATAAACTGAACTCTTAGCCGAATCTAAAGATATAAACTAACCTGCTCGAATCTCGGTTGTCACACCCTGTCAAGGAGATTCTTCGGAATTCTACCTGATCACAGGCAGTATTTATACTGATTAACAGGAAACCGTGGTTATTGTAACCGTATTCGACGAAGTGACAAAGACACTTTCGTCCATATATGTTGTTTATCACTAACCCATTCATGCAGGTAATCCGATGGTGGACGCAACTGGTTCAAGACAAGTCAAGATTTATAGCCACATGCTCATACTCGATCGACATATGTAAAGACATTATGAAAGCTCAAGTACATGTTTCAAGACTTCCGCTACTATGATACCGCACGTCCTTCTTGAAGCGACGAAGTATTAAAGTTAAAGAACTTTAAGAAAGATGCTTTATTCAAGCTTTCGAGTTAAAAGATCAAGAATAGTATGAGCATGTCAGTCCAAAAGTCACAAGTACATAAGATGGCAAAAGATCACAAGATGATGATTCGAGATTATGTTTGGTTGATGATCTCAAAGAAGCTCAAGTTCACATGCAAGTCAAGCTTAAAGGAACAACTCAAGCCTAAAGTCTAAAGATCACTACGCATATCACAAGTTGAAAGATAAAGATTCAAGACCACGTGCAAAGACCGAAGACATTCACAGAATGTAGAGCTTAAGATTTTTGTAAAAGGATGTGACCTCCCTTAGGGGGGAGATTGTTAGGAATTGAGAAAAGACTCGACCACTCTTAAAATACGTAGCTCGTAGGTCTTAGATAGTTTTTGGAACCTTAAATAGGTAGAAAGGCCAAAGCCCATGGAAAGCCCATGTATGTGCCCATGGCCGGCCAAACTAGACATATAAGTACCCTCTCCATACATGGAGAGGGTGTTGGTTTGTTTCATTTCTCATATAGTTCAATCTAATATTCTCTCTTTCTTTCTCTCACTAGAATCCTTCCTTTCATCTCTTTCTCTCCCTAGGTTCTTATTGATTGGTTAAGTGGTTAGATAAAACACATATTCTACAGACCATTAGGTATAAATGGCTGAGCATTGTGTGAGAGACACATACCTTTAGGAGAGAGATTCCCTCCTTGATTCGTCGAAGGTTGATTGCCTCCATACCCGAAGGTTAATGTCGACTATAGAGGTTGCCCATTCTCATTCCTCATCAGATGAGCTGCGAGCAAGGGAGGAAGATTTACTCCATGCCCTCTATATTTTACCCTATGTTTCGAGGGTCTCCTTCCCTCCGATTCTCTTTCTACCTTGCTCACATCCCTGCTTTAAGCTTCTTCAAACTCTATCACCCTTCCCTGAGGGCTATGAGCACGTGGGGATCCGATTCGGAGAATATGGGTGGTATCAGTAGCACGTGCTGGCCTGGGTTCCATCTAAATGTATTTTTCATACTCTTCGCATGAGTATTCCAGTTAGGTACAAACTTCTTCATTGCAAACTTGTCTTCTCTAATCCCTCAACAAAGATTTGAGGGCTTCGTAATTAGCCTCTACGAAAGCTGGGTTAATCACGAGATTCGGATTGGCCGAAGTTGATGCCCGATTAGCAAGAGGTGTTTCATGTGGAGATCTAGTGATAGACGTAGAAGCGGTTATTGGGGTAACTTACCCACTTTTGGACCGGATAGAGGTGTCAGGGTTGACAAACCAAGTGGGGGTGAGTCTTCTCTTCCATTTGTCATGCTAGAAAATTAGGTAAGGTTGTTTGACGATTATGGACTCAGTTTTGACAAGACTAATTGTAGTGGTCTCACGGATGGCGCCACTGATTATGTAATGATTGGCATGACCAGGCTTTGATTGTGGTCGAAGAATATGATTGTGGTGGTTGAACTGCCAAGCCGTTGATAACCTGTGACAACACAAATGAAAATACTATGTTAATTGAAGCGCAGGGGTTAGGCCTTATGAATCACCTCTGGCATGAGAGTAAGTATGGGTATGTGATTGTAATAAGTGCGTAAGTATGTAATGTAGGTATTGAGAGTGTAATCCAACCTTAAAGACATGCCCAACTATTTATAGGTGATGATATAGGCTGAAGCAGGCCTGCACTAGAACCGGTGATCGTGGGAGTGTCCCGCGATTTTAGGGGATTATAGGGGTAGTGTACCACGATTCATATCTTGGCGGGAAAGCTTTGATAAGGGAAAGAATGTGGGTTTTGACTTAGTCTGACATAGCCTATGCATTATTTCATCAAAGCGCACACCCCAAAGGGCTTTGGGTTTCGAGTGGCGAATTCCCTTACTGGTAATCATCGTTGCGGATGATTTTACTCCACTAGAAACATTTTGTAGGTTTATAGGTGTCATTGGGAGTAGATATCGGGTGAACTCGAAAGGGAGGCCTTCAAGCCATTTGAAGGGTACATCATCAATTCTAACCATAGTTAGACTCTGAATCCCATTCCATTGGAAGAAAAATGTTACATAGGAGATTTCCTACATCGGTCAAGCTAGACATTTAATGAGATGTCAAATATGTGATAACGACCTTGAGACATGAGACCACTAGCTACTTAGTTTCTTGCGGTATATATTATGGTAGCATTTGATACTTGGCACATCGTTCTCATATGCTGAAATCTAAACACCCCTTAACTAACATCCCTTGCTGACTTGATTGGCCTTTCAGAAACAACCCATATCAGTGGATCAATCGCTTTTTTATACATTTTGGTCTAAACTACATTGTAGCTTTTATGGCATTTCAGGAATTAGCATGTCTTACTTTGCATCCAAGAGGCCAAAGAAGGTGTTGTTTAATGATTTAAATTATTTTTTTATTATTTGGATTACAAGTAGACGTACATAAAAAATTGTCTTTAAACCAGATAGGTGAACAAAAATTCGTTTAACGCTCTGTCCTCATCCTTGTTGATTATGCTCCTAACATCTTGCTTGCTCCTAACATCTTCCTAGCTATGCTAGATGTTAAACCCCATATGTTTTGATATATTATTAAGCCACAATTTATAGTGATTATATGAAACAAAACCCTAGTGTAAAATAAGTCCACAAACGAGTCCGAGCCTACTAACCTAACCTCTAATACTCCTTCGCAGTCCGAGCGACGACGTCGCGAAGGCTCAAACTAAAATAGAAAACTAAAAACATTACGGTAATAAAAGCACTAATTTGTTGATGACGATTTATGACAATAAACAGAAATAATTCTTCAAGCAGCAGCAAAAGGAAAAGTAAAACAAGCAGCAAAGTGAAAATGGTTGTTGGCTGACAACATCGATATCTTAAACCAAATTTTTTTGGTGGGTTATATAGATCCCTCTCAAAACATCATTTGTACCCCCTTGGTTTTTTGCCTTTTTTTTTATTTTTTCAATTTTTTTAATAATTTTGTTTATATTATAAAACTGTGAAACGGATAGTGCGGAGCAAAAAATATAAAGTTTCACCAGTCAAAAGTATTAAACTGTCAAAAAATACGAAACATAAACTAATAAAAAGCTGTGTTAAACAGTAAACAGAGGAGAAAAAAAATAATATTTTGTACTTTTTTCATACTTTTTTAGTGAGTCGAGAGCACTACAAAAAAAGGCTATTTTTCCACACTTTTTATACACTTTTAAATAGTGTGAAAATCATTTTAAGTTTATTAACACATATAAATGTGTAAAAAAATGGTTACATATCTTGGAATATGTCAGTTGGATTCGCATGTTATATAACTAGAAGTACGTGAGCCTATTAGAGGCACACACGTTAAGACACGAAGAGTACGTATATTAAATATTTAATATATTAATTTATTATTAAATGTTTAATATGCTTCACGAAATATTTTAAATAACCGTTAGTTACCATTATGATTTATAACTAACTTAACGACTATTTAAATATGAACCGAAGGGACTAAAATTAACAAAACCCGAACCCTATGGGACCCTTATGGAGGCCGGCCCCTAGGAGGTTCTAGAAGGGGTTTTGGATCAAGTTTGGAATTAATATGTGATAAGGATTATGAATTGTGATAAACCTAAGAATTATTTATTTCCATGTTTATCTACAACTAGGATTTGGGTACTATATAAACAAATCCCCTAGCTCTCATTATTAATCCTTCACATAATAATTACTCGTCCCAAACCTAAAACCTTCATATGTGTTTTTCTAGTGCATACAATGCATCTTGAGATTATTATCATATATAACATGCATGAAAAAAAATACTAGATTATTAAAAGTCACGTATGACTTTTCACTTTCATGCAAAGTCACGTTTGACTTTTACTTTCAATTACATGCGATTGCTAGCAAATCCTTTTAAGGGTTTTCGGATGGTTTTGGTTCTCCCTTGTTCGACAACTAACAAATCCACTCCAAGGGTTTTTTGGTGTTTCCTTGTTCTCCTTAGTTCGACAACAACAAAAACCCATCGAAGGGTTTTTTCAGTTCATTGGTTTTTCCTTCAACCGATTTTGGTACAAACCCTAATTAGGGTTTTCTTGATTTTCGGTTCAACTACAAAGGTTGCTTGATTTTCAGTACAAGCTACAAGTAAGCTTACACTTGGTGTTTGAAGCTCGTGAAGTCACGAATAACATTGTTGCGTGCTTGTTTGACGTGTTGTGTGAGCAACCGTAGAGGTGGTAACTTAATCACTAAGATTCAAGATCAAGATTCTCGTTTATTGACTATTGTCATTAAACATAACAGTTAGTGTTTCTTACTTTATTTGTGTGTTAATTCTTAATATCAAACTAGATTCATCCGCTGCGTACTCATAGTAACTAGTTTACTAGTTTGTAAAATCCCAACAGTGGCATCATGAGTCAACTTCGTTTGGTGTTATGGGTTACACACTTATAAAACACGCTAGATCCGCATAAGAAAACTTTTAGTTATTGTTTTGACAGAAAATTATGGCAACAATATGCAATTCTTGCCATAAAGAATAAATAAAAACCTAGAATCTTGTATTATTACTAGCTAATATAGATTGAAAAAGAATAGATTTATAATTAAAAGTTAATTAAGTTTCTTGAATCTTTTCTTTTTCCCGGCCTTAAGACTCACGCAATCATATTATATGATGGATGTGACGATCTAGGTACATTAGCAGAAAACCTAGTGAGAGTCTTTTGGTTCTTCGTTTGGGGAAGACTCTTATGAGAACTCGGGGCATTATGTGATTTACTGCTTTCTATATAGAGTCTGTCTTCACCTTATCCCCTTTTTCTGTCTGTTTATTTGCTTATATGTGATATTCCATGAGACTAGTTAATATATGAAAAAGATTTTTTGAAACTCTAAACGGACTAATACTTAAAGAGAAACTTGTTTTATTTAAACTGATGATTCTTGAGAGTTTAAGTGTCAACTTGGGTTCGGCTTACATCCGATAATCACGACCTATAAGGTTTCCCACGACGAACTTACACGAATCTTGGTTTAAATTTGTCTGTTAAATTACACACGCAATTATTAACTCCAAGTGACAAGCTATGTGTTATTTGTAAAACTTGTTTTTGGACAAATAAATACGGACATTAAACTATGAAACTTGTTTCCTTGTAAATTTATAGTTTTTATGCTCTTATCAATGATGAATCACTACTAACCACGGCTTTATTGACCATGGCTTTAATGGTTGTCTAGGATTTAATTGACCTTTAATCTTTTCCCGCGCCACTTCATGCTTCGGCATATGAGGCAATTATTGGAAGAACTTGTGTCTTCAGACACATATAAGAGTACAATATAGGGTTTGGTCAATTTTTAATGTTTTCCCGCAATATTAGCACATCTAAAAACTAAAGTTAACAAAATGTTTTTCTTAACTTGTGATACAAAGATGTTTTGCATACTTCTTTGTACACATTTTAACACATGTTTTTATCAACTTATGTATATACCCCTATGTGAAGTTTTAAGTATATGCCAACCAAACTAAGAACACGTGCACTTGGATTGACCTATCTGGTCAGACCTCAGGGCCTTTCCAACCTATGGCAAATTTTTTCATAGGTTAAATCTATGTCAATTTTTGCACGTTCTTTAATGGTGGACTTAAATTGAGTTACCTGGTCAGACCTCGAACCCGAGGCATAAGATGAGACAAAACATGTATATGACATTACTATATGAGTTACTAAAGTCGCGTGTCTTATAAATCTAAGAGTTGCATTTACAATGCAATTAACGTACGCCGCTTACCTCTTGCCCTACTTGTTTACACGTTGGTCAGACCTTCTGTAATAAGTGGGAGGTCAAGTAGGATCTTAGTCTTATTAGTAATTAATTGGGTAGTTAATTTTTTTAAGAATTTAATTATTGAAAATACTAAAAATTGAATTTTCTATGTTCTGATTAATTGTGTTATTGCAACATAATTCGTAAACGAAAGTTTGTTTTCTTAAAAAGACAAACATAGTCTCTTTTCCTGGTAAGAAGAGTGAGACTTACTCCTATCTCTTCTCCTTGGTTGACAAACTAAGATAGGATTACAATTGAAATTTTCTCATTATATTTAAACTCACTTACAATCTTTCATTACCCTTTTTCGGTTATGAAATAATTGAAAGATAATTTTTTTGTGTAACTAGAGAACATTTTGTCTATAGCTACCAAAATAATAACATCTTGCACTTGTCAAGACGATGTATGAGTTTTAAATGTGAATAAGAGGAATTCTCAATAAATCACAATGAGTAAAGAAAATTACTAGAATATCTTCTAGGTATTTTTTTTCTTGACTCACTTCATTCCTTATAGTGTTAAACACCCTTATGGCTAGGCAGACCGATTAAAGAGGAATTGCATGCTAAATTTTCAAGTTAATGAAAGCATGAATGGCTAGTCCCTCATCTACATAAGTAGAACTGCATATACTTTGTTCAATACCTAAGTACATTGCTACTTGTAGGCGTTCTAAGAGAGTAGGAAAGTAAATAAATCGTTATAGCATGCACTTGGTTTTAAAATACTTTGTATTCAATTTGGCTCGACCCAATTGGCAAGTATTTGACCTAATGAGAATTAAGTTATATAAGAAATTCTGATGTAGTCTCACATTTCCATTACTCATAAAATACCATATTTTTATGGTATGTCCAATGTGTTGAAACAAACTATATTCATATTGTTTGATTTCTGATAACTTTAATTGCTCTACCTCCAAAATCTATCAAGGTTAGAAATTTACGTGTGTCATGGATACACTCTATATAGTTCCAACCTAGAAGGTATTCAAGACATTATCTATTTATGGATTAGGATGAATCCTATTATGTCTTGATTAATGTTCTACAATTTGTTAATATATTATAGAGCATATTATTAACAAGCTAGAGATGAGAATTGTTAAATGTGTTAACATTTTAAACCCGCACTTAAATTCCTAATCGCTAATCACTTATCAAACATCAATGTAAATACTCAACTATTCATAACGAAATACAATTTATCAAACATAGCATTTAACGACAAAAATAAATCTACACTAATTAATTGAAAAAGGAAAGAAAATGGAACCGAATTGGAGATCCCCAAATAAACGAATACCACCCGATTTATTTAGCTAAAACAACTAATCAAAGTCGGTCTAGCTAAATAAACCCGTAAGCTCCACGCCTCATGAGTTGACCGGTACCAAAAATTAAAACAAAGAAATGTAAACTGTTAACATTTCAAAATGCAATTAAAATGTTGCTATACTACTCTAAACCAACGAGGCCCAAATCGGAAACAAACCAAGCAAGGCCCAAGAAAAAATTCAAACTAAACAAGTCATATTCTCTTTTGCAAACCACGTGACCCAATTTCAAATACAAGGGCCAAATTAACTAGTGAGCCTAAGAAAATTCTATTAACCAAACTAACAGATGCAATTCCTAATCGTTGATGAATATTAATAAGCTAAAAAAATCTCACTAAGCTGAGCTTATTTGCTCAATAAACGAATCTGAATAAGCCAAAACGACCACGAACCAAACGAACCACTCATCTTGAATAAGCACTTTAACATTTTTAAATGAGATCTAAATAAGCTAGATAACTTTTAAACTATTATCACAAAATAAGCATTCATTTATAAGAGACATGTGCATCTAAAACCAACAATTATTAATCGAGCAATTTTAATAATGACTATAAAAAAACTCAACGAAAAAAAACTACGATTGAAAAATAAAAAATCGAAACAAAATTTTAATAAGCCAAAACTTATTTAGTCTTATAAGCTAAACTAATCTCGAAATAAGCCATTAGAAGACTTGCTCGATGAGAGTAGCTCAAGATAAACTAAGTTGTAAGAAAAAACTTATGTGGGCGAAAAGATAAAAGAAAAGTAAAAGAAAAAGAATAAGCCACTACGATAAGCCAAACAACAAACACTTTATTTTATATCAATAAGCACAATTTTACAAATAAGGCTGGAATGTAAACTTCATTAAGTTGAAAAAATACTGAAATCAAGCATCTATTAAAATAAGCTAAAAAAACTATAAAAACTAAACTAAAAAAAAAAAAAATAAAGACTAACTAACTAAAAAGTAAGGGGTGGCGAGTTGGTTATAAAGGGTGAGAGAGGGGTGATTTTGTAATTCGGTTCATTCTCTAAGGGAAGTGAGTAGCAATCATTGAGTGGTATTTGACTGCCACACGGTATGAGAGATGCAAATGTTGTAATCCAACAGGTAGAATGCTCCCCAGTGGACTTTCATTGCTTCATTTATTCGCTTTGTTGATAAATTGTTGGATCAACTTTTTGCATGTTTATGTGAATTGATTTGAGTAGTTATAACCGTTGTTCCTAGCATCGTGTATATATGCCTATTTGCCATTTCCAGTGAGTGGAGCCTCACGTGACCTTAACTCATTTATTTCATTGCACATGCCATTTGTGAATTAATATTACTCCATGTTCTACTTACTTCCATTGATATAGAAATGAAATGAAAACTTTTCTTCGCCACGTGTCGTATTTTGATTTGCCTCTTTTTATCATAGTAGGAAGTCACATGCCTCCTTTCCATTTAATTTCATTGCACATGACAATGATGTCATGGTGATGTCACTTCAATTTATATACCAGATTTTTTACTTTCTTGTTGGGCTTAATTTGGGCTAAGATCATAATGGGCTGGTCCGGCCCGTTAAGTGGGTTATAGGGCTGGCCCATAAATATCCGAGGAGGACCGTGGACTTGCTTTTTTTTTTTTTTTAATTTTTTTTTCGCGCTCTTTCCGATCCCGTGCTCGGTTTTGTCCGGTTTTGTCTTTTCTTTTGTCCATTTCTTTAATATCCGTACCTGCACATATACAAACACAAAAACAAGCATATATTTGCAATTTTATTATGTTTTTGGTCTTTTGGGGTCGTTTTTCACGGTAAAAAGTATGTATAAAATAGCGAATACCAAACACCCTTGTGGCTAGGCAAATCGATTAAAGAGGAATTTCATGCTAAATGTTCAAGTTAATGAAAGCATGAATGGCTAGTCCCTAACTAACATATGTAGAACTTCATATTAATCTGTTCATATACCTAAGTACATTGCATCTTGTAGGCATTTATAAGAGAGTAGAAAAGTAAATAAATGCCTATTTACTTTCATATGGTGATATATACAGCTTACTATGTTGCGACAAATCCAGTGGCTTGCGTTTTATTAATGAAATGACATTCATGTAATGTTGTCAAATTTAGTGGGAGCTACAAGATTTATTCCTTGTTAGTTGCCCATATTATTTCTAAATTGCTTTGAAATAATTCATTACTTTTCGAATATGAACTACCATAGTTATAAGGAAAATTGCATTTTATTTTAAAGATAACACGTTGCCTTTGTGATGTTGTTTTTGAACGTTATACTATAGGAATAATATATCTACAATTTCTTATTTACCGTTATGGTTCAAAATCTATTGTAAGATATATATTGACACTGTCTTTGTTTATTACAATCGCAGTACTTGTCGTATGGTCTTTAGATCATGTTGTCCCGTACACAAGTGGGAGAAATCTTAAGTGTGTGCAAGGAACAACATATAACAATATGATTATTGGTTTCTCTTGATCGCAAGGTAAGAAAGTTAACAAATATATTAGGACTTAAACACACTTGATGTTTGTTGCCCTATTACATTTAAATGTCAAGATATAATATAAAGCTACTTCAACTCATTGACTATATGTTTTAGTAAAAATAATTATGGTTAATTATATAATCACAATTATAAAGTATGAAATTAACTTGAAATTACTATTGAACTCAAGAGTTTGCATTCATAACTACTTTAGTTGTTGTAATTATGTTTTCTGGTTAAGACATAATTATAAAGTCCTTGAATTTATCAATGACTCATAATATAAAGTAAGTAGTAAAATTGTTATGTCTTCTTGTTAACACATAAACATGATGTCCTTGAATTATTCAAAGACTTATAACATATACTTGACATGTTATGTTTTCTTGAAACACATGAACATAGAGTTATTGTACTATTCAAATAAATATACGTTATAGCATGCACTTGGTTTTAAAATACTTTGTATTCAATTTGGCTTGACCCAATTGGCAAGTATTTGACCTAATGAGAATTAAGTTATATAAGAAATTATGATGTAGTCTTACATTTCCAATACTCATAGAATACCACATTTTTATGGTATGTCTAATGTGTTGAAACAAACTATATTCATATTGTTTGATTACTAATAACTTTAATTGCTCTACCTCCAAAATCTATCAAGGTTAGAAATTTATGTGTGTCATGGATACACTCTATATAGTTCCAACCTAGAAGGTATTCAAGACATTATCTATTTATGGATTAGGATGAATCCTATTATGTCTTGATTAATGTTCTACAATTTGTTAATATATTATAGAGCATATTATTAACAAGCTAGAGATGAGAATTGTTAAATGTGTTTTGTGTTTCCAAATTAAGAACAATTTATTGTTGCTTAAATACTTAGTATTTAGAGAATTATCTCTACTTACAAAAGTAAGTGGGAGCATCTATAAATCTTGAAGATATTCAAGAACAAAATACATAACCTTCTGAATTCACTTGCTGATGTCATACTAAGGCTAAACATGGCAATGTCGAACCAAAGTATAATGTAACTCTCATTCATAAATCCGCAAGGATGCCTCATCAATGGAGTGATATTTTAATATCAATGCTGAGGAATATAAGTTAGATGGTCATAGTAAACCTGCTAACTAATAAGATGAATTATCACATCTTGAATCTGATAAATGTCTTAGAACTATGAATGACAAGATGCCGTCCTTAAAAGACAATCAATGTTTTGAGCTTGATTGAGCTTTCACCAAACAGTTAAACTGTGAGGTTAGAATGAGTATCTTTTGAAGAAAGACTCATAAAGGCAAAATTATATACATATTAATGCTTGGCTGATGATAAGAGTTTTTAATCATACTAAAGCAATTGACTGTGATTAAATTTTATTTTCTACACGTATTAACTATATAAAGATAATTAGTTATCATACATAAATATAGAATATGGCATTTAAGTTTTATAACTCTTTCCTTTATGATTACCTTTGCGAGGACGGTGTGTAATCGAAAAGGGTTATGAGTTTAAAATAATCTTTATAACGCATACAAGATAAGAGAATCCAAATGTGGATTAGATCATGCATCTAGGAGCTGAAATCTTAAGTTTAATTACAATACGATTTTTGATTAAATTAAGATAATTCCTAAGTATAACTGACATCAAGTGGAAGCACTATGTTTTTTCTTTAAATTCATATGTTGTATAACATATTGAAAGCATCATTCCAACAAAGCTAGATGTTAATCCTTGAGACTGAAATGAAACTTCACTTGGGAATTTAGGAAATAAAACAAATGGCCTTGGAATAAATGTTTACTGAAATAAACATATGCGGTGATTAAGTTCAACACAATGCAATAAACCATTAAAGCAAGTCTTAAATGATATATGTCACACCCCCAAAATCTGACAATAAGAACGGGACGATAACATTTGGGGTGCAACGTCATAGCACAACAATCAAGTAATAGGAAACGACCTTAAAAGGGGCGTTTTAAAATAAAGTTCATTCGATGCTTCATAAAGATCAGAGTTTGCAACATTGGTCCCAAAAGTTTACAACATGACATAAAAGTCCACCAGAGTTGTTCCAACACATAGTTCCAAAAGTAACAACGGGTTATTTAAAATAAGTTTAATAATTTAGCATCGAATAAAGAAAACACAGAATCCATCTTCAGCATCTCCACGCGGCTCCCATCCAGAAAATCACACCTTTGGACCTGAGATTTAAACATGCTAAAAAGTCAACAAATTGTTGAGTGAATCCATAGGTTTGTATAAATAGAATGAATGAACGCAAGATTTAAATAAATGGTGACAATGAAACACATTCATGTCGAAGTAATTATTAATGCTCTAAGCTCATGACACCGACACCTTAACAAGATTTTTGCCCCAATAAAAGTAGGGTATACTGCTATAACCCCAAGGATACCTCAAATGTTAAATGCGTCACATGGTTATCTAAAAACCATAAAGTCCGGAAAAGTAGACGGGGATTGTCAGTCCCGATAGATCTATCCACAACATTCGCGCTCACTACAATAGCAACTGACGGTTCATGATCAACAAGGGACTTAAGTACCAGGTAAGGGACTTAGGCATTAATATCAGGCAATAATCAGGATAGCATACAATTCAAAGCACTTGCGTTCAAAAGTTAAAAATGTAGCATGAAATCTCCCCTCGAAGTTTTGAGAAAACAAGTAAGTATTAAAAGAGGGCTATGAACTCACCTTTAAGCGATTCGGAAAAAATAACAAGATAAGAGCTGAAGTAATCGGATACCCTACGAGCAACCTAAAATTAAAGACGCGACTTAGAAAATTTAACCGACAAATACTCACACCATTGAATTGAAATTGAAAGGAGTTTGGATAAAACATTTTTGTTTTTTAACAAAACAAGTATGGCATTGTGTCCTAACTTATATGGGTTCAAACCACTCAAAAACCAAGTCCACATCTGAACTAATATCATTCCCAAGACGTTTTTCTAGTTTAAGTTTTAGCCAAATTCACTTACAAGTGTTCACTTTAGATTTTACGTCGATCTAAACCTTTTATTTACAAAATTCTGAAATTTTACTCCTCTTTGAAAGCGTGTCATTTAAAATCCGCTATAGATATAAACATGAGGTTTTCGCGTACAGGTGGCATTAAAAGTCTATTTTTCCATAAATGTGGCCCCTGCTGTCCAAAATTTCCAGAACCCAAGTGAAATTACTAATTTACCCCTTACTACAAGTGTAGGCTATTTTCTGAATTTTACGCCTTTACCATTTGTATCATATCTCCTAATCCGTAAATCCAATAAGGATGAAATATGCGGCAAAATTTAAGTTGACTCAATATCTAGAAGCTACAGTTTTACTAATTTGAGTGCTAGTATAGAAAAGTTTAGACTTATGAAGGTTTCAAATTTGGTTTGCACAAAACGACCCGTTTTAGTAAAATACCCATATCTCAATCATCCGGAGGAGATGATTTTCCATCCAATTGCCACATACACTTAAGACCTAAGGCTATCTTTAAATCAAATTTTCTAGGTATGCTATGACCAAAAATATTTCGTAATCACAGCCACAACCTGCTGTCCTAAAACTACTCATATGAACTTATCAAAAATCCATTCAAACCTCAAACCCAACACCCCAAAATTCCCATACATGATATATTAACACATTAACTTACACAAAATCTCAGATTTTCCAGAAATTAATAAACTTTTGCATGGACCAAAACTTAAAAGAAATCAAAGGATAGAAATTAAACCTTACTAGGAGATGTTTAAAACCAATAAATCAATCACAATCAACCTTAGCAACTAGGGCTGAATCTTTGGACCAATGAACACCCTTAAATATTCAATTAAAAAGCTTCTAATTTACCCAAACAATGATACCCACTTGATTTAAACAAACCCTAATAAAAGTCTTGCAAAAAGGACCCAAAACACCTTCAAATCAACTCCAATCTTGACCAAACTTTGCAAGGATCATTAGAAACATGTTGTGATTAATAAAATGAGTAGTATAAAATTGTAGGTGAGGTGGTGATGGTGGTAAATTTCGGCAGCCAAAGGGGAGGAAGAAAGGGAAATGGATGGTTTTTTTCTTTTTTGTGAGATTTGCATGTAAGGGAGTGATGATTGTTTTTGTGGGAAATGAAAAAAATTTATGTTGAGTGTGTGTGTAAGTAAAGGGGCTGGTTATGGGGAGGGTTATAGGGTGAATTTTTTTTTTCTTTTTAGTTAAGTGATGTTTAGATAAAAAAAAGTGAAGGCTTAAGTAAAAACGTGAGGTTTAGCAAAGCTTGACGGAAACACAAAGTAAAACTAAAATGAACAAATGAAATGGACAAATTCTTAGGGGTGAACAATGGAAATATCAAACTACTATATGCACGTAGACGAAATAAATTTTTCAAGCACGACTCAAACTTAACTAAGAGCACGAAATTTGCCGAATCGGGTGAAAGTAAAAATAAATATTTTACTTAAGAGTAAAAATAGGAATAAAATATAATAATTTATTTACCTAAAATTATGAATTCTCACAGTCGATCCCCCTAAGGGAACTCTGGTCCCCAGAGTTCAACTGGCGACTGCAGACGGGGTGGGGGCGAAAAGATGCGGGTACTTGAGGTACTTGAACATCTGACTCAGCCAAGCACTTCTTGAGGTTTTACACATGAAACGTGTCATGAATACAACTCAGCTCCTGGGGTAACCTCCGCCGATAAGCTACTGGTCCAACACACTCTACTATTTCAAACGGTCCCATATATCGTGGTGCTAGCTTTCCTTTCTTTCCAAATTGTACAACCCCTTTCCATGGAGATACCTTAAGTAATACCTGGTCCCCGACTTTAAATTCAAGGGGTTTGCGCCTCTTATCAGCATAGCTTTTTCGACGACTCCTTGCAGTTTTCAACCTTTCCTTAATTTGAACAATCTTTTCTGTAGTCTCCTGCACAATTTCTGGTCCGATAAGCTGACTTTCTCCAACTTCAGCCCATATCACTGGAGACCTACACTTACGCCCATACAGAGCCTCGAAGGGTGCGCACTTAATGCTCTTCTAGATAGTACGCTCACTCTGACCGTCAGTCTCAGGGTGGTAAGCTGTACTCATGTTTAGTTTTGTACCCAACGCCTTCTAAAGAGCTTGCCACAAGTGCGATGCGAATCGACCATCACGGTCTAAAATGATTGACATCGGTACACCATGTCTCGCTACTATTTCGTTGATATAAATCCTTGCCAGCTTCTCAGTTTTGTAGTCTTCACAAATAGGCAGGAAGTGAGCTGACTTGGTCAATCTATCCACAATGACCCAAATCGCATCATACCCACTGCTGCTTTAGGTAACTTTGTAACTAAGTCCATTGTTATCTTCTCCGATTTCCATTCTGGAATTTCTGGCTGGTGAAGTAATCCAGAAGGTTTGTGATGTTCGGCCTTTATCTTAAAGCACGTAAGATACTTACTAACATATTCAGCAATGTCTCTCTTCATACCAGGCCACCAATACAAGTCCCTCAAATCATAGTACATCTTATCCGTACCAGGATGTACTAAATATCTAGAAATGTGGGCTTCATCCATGATCAATTTCCTTATACCACCAACTAATGGAATCTAAATTCAATCGAAGAAGTAAATTCCACCGTCATCCCATTTCTCAAAATGTGATTCTAATCCTCTTAGCCATTCGGCTGGAGCCTTAAGATCCTTGGAAGCTTCACCTTGTGCCTCTAAAATCTTAGCCTTAAGGCCAGACTAGATAGTCATACTCATGGCACGTACTCGTCTAGGCTTGAGTCTTTCTTTTCTGCTCAAAGCATCCGCTACAACATTTGCCTTGCCCGGATGGTATTTGATTTCACATTCATAGTCACTGAGTAGCTCGATCCACCGCCTCTGCCGCATATTCAATTCCTTCTGTTCAAAAAGATACTGGAGACTTTTGTGATCAGTGTAAATGATACTTTTCGTTCCGTAAAGATAATGTCTCTAAGTTTTTAGGGCAAACACCATCGTACCCAACTCCAAGTCGTGGGTGGTATAATTTTTCTCATGTATTTTCAATTGTCTTGAGGCATACGCAATCACCTTACCTCGCTGCATTAGCACACA
>BQNB010081169.1:3140-29706 GCA_026074375.1 Tanacetum coccineum
GTTTTAAGCTTGGTTTGGATAAGTGAAAAGTCGGGGACGATGAATTTATCCTTTTTGGGGCATTCTCGGATCGAAATGCATCTTGTTCTATAATCCCTAACAGTTATGGAAATAACGAAAGTCGAAATAATCTCAGTTTTATTATTATTAAAAAAATAAAAATAAAATAAAATAAAAATAAAAATAAAAAATAAAATAAAATAAAAATGAAAAAGTTTTATAAAAATGGGAAAATAGGGTGTTTTATAACTTGTGATTTCTTAACTTTCTCCACAAAAGTCTTTTCTACTTTTCAAAGATTTAGTTTGGGGAGGTTTTGAGGTATTTGGTTATAGAGCATATAATATTGGGTGAGGACACGCAATCGTTTAGTTTGAGGAATTTTGATATGTGTGAAAACACATATCCGTTTTATATCAAAAATGGCCCTAAAAAGACAAAATTGTGCTTAAAATGCTTGTACATTGCTTGTTTTGTCTTTGTGATTGTGTAGGTACGGATAATGCAAAAATCACAAAAAAATGGTCAAAACCGGACAAACACTGACACGGGAAAGGAAAGAGAATACAAGAGAAAGGAGAATGCTATCAAAGGTCAATAAAAGTCAACCCTTGGTCAATATTAGTCAACTACAAGAAGACAAAATTCCCAAAAACAACCAAAACACTCCCTCAAAAATAAACCAAATTTCAAAAATGGCCCCTAAGCCCTAACGGTGTTAACTCTTTTATATAAAGAATTAACACTCGTTGCCTCCTTATAAAACCCAAAACCATATCCTCTTAACTTTACCCTAGCCCAAACACACTCATGGCCCAATGTATAAGCCCGAGTCAAAGGAGAGGTCAAACACCCACCCCTCTTATAAAAAGTAAAATGCGAGAAATATTGTTGTTACTATTCATCATCTCCTTTAATTTTTACCTGCGTGAAATCAAAGGGTACATTAAAATTGAGGACGTGGCTTATTAATTCGGATACCAAGCTATGATTTGGCAAAAGAAAACGTCACATGATGCTCTCATTGGCCAATTCCCAAAAGAGAAGACACGCGGGCAAAGGAGAGAACACACCAATCAAGTGGGATTTGTACTAAAATGCTCACAAAAGAAGCACAAGTGCTCTGACACATGGAATGCCACGTTGGCAATCCGTGTGCTCACCAAGTTGATCCAACGGACAAGAATCAAGATCAAATGATTGGAAGAATGAAAGGACAAGATCAAAGGGATTGAGGAGCATGGCTATGACCTAGAAGCTTCTCTCAGGCCTATAAATAATGCTCCTCACTCACACACACGATCCATCTTCTTTTTCCTCGACTTTTAGTTTTTAGTAGCTTATAGAATTTTAGCTTATGTAACTTTCTTTTTAAATGTAATGTCTTATTAAGCTTTTGTAGTTTAAATTTCAAGCTTGTAATCTGTTTTTAATGAATAAAATTAAAGTTTACCTTATAAAATCTGTTTTTATTTACTCTACTCTTCTATAAGCTCTCAAATCACTCATAAGCTCTCAAAAGCTCTTCATAAGCTCATCTAAGTCTCTAAGCTTAGATTTGAGCTCAATTGATCATTTATATACTTAAACTATTAAAAACAGTTAATTACCTTTGCTATTTTGGATATGAGCTTTTGGATGATAAGCTTACAATGGAAGAGCTTATTGGACTTTTACTAGCTTATCTTTGGATAAGCTAGAGCTGTTGAATGCTCTTTGAGCCTTTTATTGCCTTTGTTTAGCTAAGGCTTATGTAAGTTCTTCTTTAATTTCAAGTATTTTAGCCTAATAGTTGCATTTGCTTATTTTCAGCTTATCTCTTGCTTATTTGTGCTTAATCTTGTCTTATTATGTTTATTAAACATAATTGATAATCTGTTTTTGAGTTATATAGATTAGATCTTAGTTTTCTTCATTTTGCCTTAAAAATTATAAAAACTCAAAAATAAGTAGCATAGTTTGTAGCTTTTTGTTTTCTGGCTTATTTGATAATTGATAATTGTTTGTTAAGGTTGTTATAGTCTGTTTAATATCTGGTATCTTAAATTTGATCATTAAATTCAAAATTTATAAGCTAAAAATGGTTTTAAGTGAAATAAGGGGGTGTTTGGGACAAGCAGTATTAACTACAAGTTAATACTGCTTGAAGCCTTTAATCCTTTAACTTCAATTTAAATCCAGTATTTAGGTTTATAAGTAAAGGATTTGTTAGTCTGATTAGGTTTAATTAAGTTTTCATAAGTTTTCCTTATTTGCTAAATTGAATCTGTGAGAATTCTGTTAGTTTTAGTTGAATTTTAAACTCAAAGAAGGATTTAGTTAATCTAGTTTGCTTATTTGAGTTTATTTAGGTGTTTTATCAGTATTGCATTTAGTTCTTTAGGTCTGCATTTTTAGGTTTTAAGTTTTTGGTCATATGCATGCCAACTGCATCAGCAGTTTTATCCTGCAAATAGCCTTCTTCTAGCTTAATTTTCAATAGGTAAAAAATGCTTTTAGCTCTTCAAATTTCTTGCACAAGTAGATTATAAGGTAGTTTAAGTATGTTTAAACTTATTTTAGCTTATAAAGCTTATTAGGTTATCTGTTTTTAGCCTTTAAATAAGCACTTTGTCTTTTCAATTTCAAAAGGAAACTCAGCAGGTTCTGAGTGTTTTAAGCTTTTTCAATAAGCAATTGAATTTCAAAATAGTTTCTGAAAGATGTTTTAGAGAGATTTTTAGTTGTAGTCTAATCTAGTGTAGCTTAATAGTGCATAAGGATCCAAGAGCTTATTGAAAAATAAGCTCAAAGATCCCTATAGGGCCTGTTTGGTTGCCAGAGTTCAATTAAGTGCTTATTAGGTCAATTTAGCTTATTGCTTTTTGGTTTTTACTCACTGTCTACTTAAAATAGCTTATTAGGTTAGAATTAGTTAGTTTGTAGCTTATTAAGTCCTTGTTAGCTTATTCTAGCTTTTTCATTTAAACCAAAAGCAACTAAGTCAGTAGCTACTAGCTTTTTCATAGTGCTTTTTCTTTGCTTATTTGTATTTCAAAATGAATCTTCTCTGCAATTTTAAATAGCTTTTAGGTTAAGCTTTAAGTAGGAATAGGGCTTATTGTCATAAGGATCCATTTTAGTACTTATTTTTAAGCCCAAAGTTGCTAGTTGACTGTTTGGTCTATAGTTTTATCCTAAGTGCTTAATTTGCTTATTTTCTTTCCTTTTGCTTATTTTCTTGTTTAGACTAGCTTATTAGTTTGCCTATGCTTTGCTTTCCTAGCTTTTAGCTTATTGTTAGCTTTTTAAGTTGTAAATTTTAGATAAAGAGCCAAAAAGTAAAAAAATAGTTTTAAGAGTTTTTCTGTCTTATAAGCCAGTTTTCAGCTTATTTAGTGATTTTCAAAAATAATTTCTTTTATTAAAAGTGCTTATTTTCAGCTTTTCTACAACTTTGCTTTTATAAGTTTTCAAAAATAAAAAAAGGGAAGGTGGAAATCGGGGGTGAGCAAGGCTCGAACCCCCGACCTCAACACCCTCAACCTTTATAACAACACAACACCACACACCACTACCATCGTGCCCTGGGGTCTTTTTCGTTATAGGATTACAAAGTTTAATATTTGTACACATTTTCCCCCTTTTAGCACAATAAGCTGTTATAGCTTTTTACACAGCTTATTCGATAAGCTGTGTAATCAAGCTTATTTTTCCTAGGTCCCTTTTAGTTCAAGCTATTTTCCATAATTTTTTCAGAATTTTTATAATTAGTTTAGTATTTTTAAACATTTATTTTTATTAAAAACTTTAAAAAATCATAAAAAATAGAAAAATAATCAAAAAAATATAATTCTTTTTTGGAAAATTTTCTTTTATCGTAAAGTTTCTAGGAAAATTAGTTTTGCTTTCGTAGGGTTTAATTTGCAAAATTTCATTTTTTAAAGAACGGGATTCGTTCCCGTTTACATTTTTCGTGTTTTTAAGCTCATTTCAACTCCGTTTTTGTTCTAGTTTTCTTTAAACTTACTTTTTAGTCAATTAGAGTCTATTTAAAAAGAAAAATTCAATTTAGGTTTAATTTTGGAAATTTAGGGTTTTTAATTACCGTTTAGGGTTCCCGTTTTGCGTTTTTAGTTAAAGTTTAATTTCCCGTTGTTTGTTTTCATGGTTAATTGTTATCATTTACTTATTTTAATTGTTTTTAATTCATAGAAATAGATAATCAAATCAATCTTGGTTACCAATTCAAATCATTGTGCGAACAACAAACGTGGTTTCAATTTCATAAATCGTTGGAGAATAACGACCCGGGAATCATACTTCCCGGTTAATATACGTATTATATATATATAATTGTGAAGATTTTCCTTACTACCTTTGTCCTCAAGGGTAGTTTGGTAATTTTATTTCATATTATATTTTATATTTACGTGTGTTGATTTACTAGCAATCAAGCCTCTAATATGTTGCCCCTGCATTCTTAAGACCAAAAGGCATCTTCGTGTAATAGAAGACTCCCTTTTCCGTATGGAAAGTTGTCTTCTCTTCGTCCTTCTTTGTCATCTGTATTTGGTGGTATCCCTTATAAGCATCCAAGAAACACTTATATTGGAATCCCATCAGCCACTCAATCTTCCAATCGATCTCTAGCAAAGGGTATAGATCCTTTGGACACGCCTTATTCAGATCTTTAAAGTCGATGTACATTCTCCAACTTCCATCGACCTTCTTGACTAGCACCGGATTGGCAACCCATGTGGGGTATCGCACTCGCCTTACGATACCGGCCTTGAGCCATTCGTTAACTTCATCAGCCACCACCTTCCTCCTGTCTAGGGCAAGACTCCTCTTCTTTTGTGCCTTTGGTTCAATGTGGGGGTAGGTGTCTAGGCTATGCTCTGTTATAGCCCTAGGGATAACCGTCATGTCCGCTGGAGTCTATACGAAGATGTTAACATTCTTTCGGAGGGTATGTATTAGCGCATGTCTGCACTCAGCGGACAGACCCCCTCCGATAGTAACGAGCTGCTCCGGGTAGTTATCATTTGCCACTATCTTTTCCTCGGCACCAGACTTGGGTGGCTTCCTCTTCTTGTCAAGTTGTCGCCTTTCTTCCATATCATCCAATTGCATTGGTTCCTTTCCTGGCCTCCGAGGGTGAGTTTCCACCGGAGCCAACGAAACTCTAGGATTAATTACTTCCGAGCTTGTCTGCACCAGAGTAGGATCCGTTACACGCGCATGTCGACTTAGGTCTTGAGCTTCCTCGATCTGTTTGCACTCTCTTAGAGTCTCTATAGTGGTGGATATAGTGGCTATCCCGTTTGAAGTTGGAAACCCAATCATTGAGTGGATAGTGGATGCTACAGCTCCTAAGCTCCTCGTCTATGTCCTGCCTAGTAGAGCATTATACGGGGATGGACTCTTGACCACTGCAAATTCCATTATGACTGTTCGGGTTTTCCCGCACTCTCCTATAGTGACTTCCAAATCAATAACCCCCATGGGGTAACTGAATTCTCCTGAGAACCCCACCAGTGGTATTCGAGATTCTCTCAACCTCGACCTTGTTCAATAGCTGAGATTTCTAAAGCAATGCTCATACATAACCTCTGAAGAGCTACCACCATCAACATGTATTCTTCTGACCCTGAAGCCTTCAATCATGGCCTCTACTACCATTGGACAATTCATCAACTAATATCAAGGCACTAACGGGAACGTTATCGCGTTATCCATCCAGTGCTCAACCCTCTCGTAGGGCCTCTTTCGGTATCTTTGGGATCTCACCATGTTGATAACCTTCTCTTTTCCTTTGGCTGATCCCTTGCTCTTTTGGCCGCCTTGCCTGATATTTTTCACCAGATGAGCCAACCTTCCTGAGGCCACTGCCTCTTCAATCTGATTCTTAAGATGATAGCAGTCATTCGTGTTATGACCTCGGTCTTGATGGTAGTCACAGAACTTGTTCATGTTTCGCTTCTTCGGAGTCCCCACCATCGGAGGCGGTGGAGGGAAGTTCACATTATCCAAAGCAAGGATCTCCTTTGGAGTCTTCGTCAAAGGTGTGGAGTCTTCTCTTCTAGCATAAGGAGCACAGGTCCCCATGCTTCTTCCTTCCCCCCTTCTATGACCCCTATTTCTAGACCCATTCTGTCCTTCCGACCAGCTAGCTTTGCCAGCACTCTTTTCCCACCGAGGAGATCTGATGGCTTTAGTTGTGTCTGCGGCCGTTTCTCCCCTGATGAAGGCCCTGACTCTCTCCCACATCTCATCAACCATTTTTGGGATCTTGTCATTGAGCTTTTTGGCTAGCTCAGGATGACCATATCCATGCATAAACGCGGATATCCTTAACACTGGAGGCAACCCGTGTGTACTTTCTGCCTTAAAGCGGTCCATGAATGCTTGAAGCCCTTCATTTGGCTTTCACTTGATGCCGTGTATCTCCGTTTGGTATTTGTCATACCTTTGCTACTGCGAGAACTCTTCCAAGAACTTGTTACTCAACTCTTCAAACCCATCTACACTCTTTGGGTCTAGGCTATCAAACCAGTTTCGTGCCAAACCACTCAGGGTCTCGCGGAACATCTTGCACCATACCGGCATGTGCCATTCCTCTTGCTCGGCTGCGGCAGAAAAGATACTTAGGTGATCTTCCGGATCTTTGTTCCCTTCATACACCCGGACGTTTGGTGGAAGCTTAGCCCGTCGATGATATCTGAAGCACGTGATCCTAGAGGTGAAAGGCATTGGCTTGGGCCATCTATAAGGTATGCTCAAGTCCTCTGAACCACTGTCGGACAGGGTGTCATACCACAAGTCTAAACTTGACGTCCTTCGAGAAGCCCTCACTGACTGAGGCTTCAACTTAACACTCTTAGACTTTGATCTACTTTATGCCTCTGATCTTACTAACCGATGGGACTTAGAGGTCCCCTTCTTCCTCGAGATACTCTTTCGATGTTTCTGAGCAATCCGAGGCCTACCTCGGCTCCTTGACCTGGAGGACCCATCAGAAGAGTACCCTTCTGCTTCTTCTGCTAAAGGGCCCATCTAGGAGTTCTCCGACCCGGCTCCGCCTGACACTTCATTGAAAATCTTGCGAGGAGTTACATTCTCTTAGCCTCGATTGTCAAGATCCATGATCATAATTCTTAATACATCTATGTTTTCCTTCACAAATGCTGGAGAGGGGCCTCCTTGAGCTTGTCCAGCAGGAGCAGAGGTTCCTCTCGGAGGAGTCCTCCCGGTCCCAAGTGCCCTGGTGTTCAAGTTTTCACCCTCCTCCAGTTGAGGACCCTTCGTACAACCATCCATTACTTAGAGATTGGTAGATTGGTATTTCGGGTCCTACGGATGGCGCCAATGTTCGAGAAAATTTCGGTAGATGCTCTTCAGCCCTGATCCTTAGGAGATCCTGCAGCTACTCCTTCATCTCTTAGGATGAGATAAAAAAGAACACCGTTAGCTCGCCCCAGGTTTTGAATCCGAGACCAAGCTCCGGCGTGAGAGTGAGTGTATGCTTGGTATAAGTTTTAGTAAGAAAAACTAGAGAGAGAGTAAGGAGGAGTGTGTGTGTAAAACATGCCCTTTTCATGTGTGTGAATAGTTCATTATATACTACATGGGCTTAGCTCCAAGACACGAGCATTATGGAAGCTAAGTTGTCTTCTAGAGGCAACACGCCAGTCGCTGCATGTATCAGACTTTGTCTTGTATGTCCAAGTTGTCTTCTAGGGGCAGTGATTCGTTTGATAGTATATATATATATCACTAGGCAATGCAAATCCCAACCAATTGCCCTTTACCAAGGCAAAAAGTCAAAATTCACAAATAGAATCAATATATATCCGGAAGTTTGATTTCCCGGGTCGTTATGTCCTAACGAGGTGCACAATTGACAATCGAATGACGATTTGATATTTAATGTTTGAATATGACAAGATTATGATTGGTTTTCTATTACTACAAGTAAAAATGCAAAATCAAGCAAAAGAAAACCTAAAACGAAAGTAATTTAACTTAAATCCTAAAACGGTGACGTAAAAACGTGAGCTAAATACCTAAATTATCTCATTTTAACCCTAATGTAAATTTTTTACTTTAAATGAGCTAACAATGACTAAATATAAAGAATAAAAAAAACTAGAACAAAAACGGAGGTGGTTTGAGCTAAAAACGAGAAAGAACGAGAACGGGATCTAATCTCGTTCTTTAAAAAATGAAAAGTTGCAAAAATGACCCTATGAAAACACTAATATTTTCCTAGAAACTATGTAATAAAAGAAAATTTTTAAAAAAAAAGATTTATATTTTTCTGATTAATATTTTATTTTTTGTGAATTTTTTAAGTTTTTAATGAAAATTAAATCTAAAAAAATACTAAACTATTTTTAAAAATTATGAAAAAATTAGTAAAATTAGCTGAGACTAATACTGTCCTAGGAAAAATAAGTTGTCCCCAACAGTTTATCCCAATAAGCTGTTAAAAATCAAAACAGCTTATTGGGCTTAAAGGGGCAAAAAGCCCTTAAGTAATAAATAAAACAACACTCTACCGGATGAGCTATTGTAGCACAGTGGTAGAGTGTTGGGTTATGAAGGGTTGATGAGTGTTGAGGTCTTGGGTTCGAGCCCAGGCTCCCCGGGACTTCCACTATCCCCTTTTAATTTTTTTTTTCAAAAAATTCAAAAAGCAAAGTTGTTAATGACTTAAAAATAAGCACTTTTAAAACTTGGAATTTTTTATGAAAGCTTATGAATAAGCTGTAAAACAGCTTAAAACTTGACAGCTTATACTTTTTTTGGCTTTTTAAGACTTAAACAAAAGCAAAAGGGAAATAAGCACTAAACTACTCTAAATAAGCAAACAGAAGCTATTCTAAACCTAATAATCAAAATGAAACATGAATAAGCTGAAATTAAACTAAGAAAGACTGAATAAGCAATAAAAGGCTTAAAAACTAAAAAAAATCTAAACTAACTAGGCAAATAAGCTAAAATAGGCTACAATAAGCTAATTTTAACTGAAATAAGCATAAACTAACTTAGACTATTCTAATAAGCACAATGGAATGAAAAATAAGCTAAGAAATTCAAATATGCTATCTGACATAGAAAATTTATACAAAACAGACAAATGGGCACCTTTGGGCTTATGAATAAGCTCAAGGATGGACTCTAATGAATCTATAAGCTGAAGAAAGGAAAAGAGAACATAAAAATCTATAGGAAAAAGCAATCTACAGTTATTTTGGACAACTAATAAGCTAAAAAAACAATTTGAAAACAGCAGTATTAACTTGAAAGTTAATATTGTTTGATCAAGTTAATACTGTTTAGCTAATTAACTATAAATAAGCAATTGGAAATGAGAAATAAGCAAAGACACACACTTAAGAAAACCTCTTAATCACTTAAGTACAAGAATCAGCAAGCAATTCACAAAATAAGCACAAATAAGCACTCTCAGCACTAGGGGAGCTTTTAAGCCAAGCAGTCCAAAAGGGCACTTTCAGGCTTATTTATAAGCCTGAAAATGGAGTCTTGAGGGAAAAAGGCTTATATACCCTTGGACATTGGCCTATGGACTTCTAGGATCAGCAAACTCAAAGGATTATGGATCATAAATAAGCCTAGAAAAAGCAGTTTAAAATGGCTGATATTGCTATTGCTTTTTTTTTTCCAAACTTTCCAAATTTGACAAATCAAAACCACTTAGACCTTTGCAAACCTAAACTTAACCTACCCTAATATGCATTTAAACACTTAACAACAAGTTAAAAACAAGTCTTCTCTAAAACTGAGATTGAACAGCTTTATGCAGATAACATTTGACAAAAACGTCCTAAAGTGACCAGTTTTTGAACCACTTTTTAGAAACTTTATAAAACAAACACACAATTTAAACTTTAAAATTCTTAAAATAACTTAATAAGACACTTTACAAATGCTAGACAAAGTTGGCCACAAAGTACCCACAATGGATTTTTAAAAACTCCATTCCTGTACCCATTTTAACCCTTGACCCAAAACACCCATTTAAAGATTCTGAATCACCTTTTAAAACTGAATTTAAAGATTAGAGAATTATCTAAATGCCTCAAAAATATTATACATGAATGTTAAAAGCGAAAATAACACAATAAAGTAACAAATAAGCCTCAATAAGCAAAAAAAATTTCAAATCATCAACAGTGAATAAGCTAAAATAATGCCAGTTTTGATGACAAACTGCACAACTGATGAATCTAAACGACAAGACCATAAAATATTTTAAAATGCACTAAACATCAATCAATACGCATAAATAACAACTCAATAACAGTAAATAAGCACTAATAAGCCAAAAAAATAAGCAAATTGCAAGTAAATAGCCTAAATTGGATAAAAATGAACTCCACAAAGGCCCTTTGATCTAAACAAGGTTCAAATAATGCTCTTGATAGCTTTGTCGACAAGCCCCAGCTTATCAAAGATAAGCAGGTATGTCCCATCAGACCTCACCTTTTTTCTGGCTTATCTTCCAAAGTACGCATTGCGGCGAAATTTGAGGATCGTATTATTATTTTGTTTTTCTAACAACAAACATAACCTCTTTTTATAACTTACTGGCAAGATAGTTAATCTAAAAACCCTTAATAAACCTTTTGAGACAATTTTATAACAATTTAACAATTTACGACTTGAAATTATAAATTGGGATTTTAACTTGAAAACTCAATACTTCATTAATTACTTAAGAAAACAGATACAATGCTTAAATTTAAGACATAATTTATAAAAAAACTTAGAAGATTACAAATTAAAAACCTAGGATGCCTTTTCATGGCATACAATATGGGCCTATTTAACTATACTAGAAACTTTAAAGTCTTGGCCTTTGAAGTGTGCTTCTGTTATGTGATACCAATTTGAGGTTTGTGTTTTCTTGAGTGAGGTGAAATAAAACTCATTCTTGGCCCTTGAATTTGACTTGTGGCTAGTTCTTTGAAACAGATACCCACTTGATTTGTCCAGAAAAAAAGAGGGATAGCCAACATGGAAAGGTTGGTATTGATAAGGAGTATTTAGTGGAGAGGGGAAGAGGGTTAATACCCCAAGGGTAATTTAAGTTTGCAGTGTAAAGACAGGAAGAAAGCCGTGAGTGGTTCTTGGGTTTGTTGGCTAAAGAATTTGGTTTTATAAGGTTGGGGTAACAGTTAATATAGGATGTGTTGCCAACTTTGGCCCCTCAACCATATAAGTATTATTGCAACTTAAGTCCTTGTGGTGATACAACTTCACAGGGAATTGCAATTTTGGTCCCTCAAATTTGTATTCTTCTGATTCAGCCTCTCAGGAGTGTTACTTTGACTGTTTGACCTTATGAACGTAGTCCAGAGGTTGACTTTGTTGGCTTATGACTTTGACTTTTCCATTCTTTCCCCGCTCTTTTCATTCTCGTGCTCGGTTTTGTCATTTTTGCTTTGTTTTTTGTTTTTTCTGAATATCCGTTTCCTGCACAATACAAATGCAAAACATACAAATACAATGTATTTTTGGTACGTTTTTAGTCATTTAAGTCCGTTTATAGAGAAAATGGTATGTGTAATTAAGCACATACCAAAATCCCCCATACGTTAAATATTGTCGTTTCCTCATGGCAATGTTATGAAAGTAAACATCTTGAGAAACAACCAAGAAATCTCAATCTCCCCCTCACTACATAACCTCGAATAAGAACTACGTAGTTTGTCAAGGGGAACTAAGAATCAATAGCTTTCGGCGACAAAGTCCCGTTTTTTATACTATTTTTTTTATATTTACACTATCTATCCCTAATTTTTTTTGGATTTTTATCCTTTTTTCTTTTCTACAACTAACTCTCAACAAGTTTGACTTCCGTTAATTATTATCAACACAAGGGATGCATATAATGAGAAGCGCCCATAAGAATAATCCTATGGATGGCCTGACGGATAAATTCATCGTCCCGGATGTTTCACTAGTCCCAACTAAAGCGTAAAAACGAAATCACCCGCAGGAGTACAGTAAAGATGCTAACACTACATTATAACTAAAGAACTTGGTCAACTTTTCCTCCGCTCCCAACAATTAATCAAAATTAAGAGTGATTGTGATTAATTTGTAAGTTAACTTTAGATCGAGCAATTTTAGAAAGTATGTATAGTATATGACGTCATAACGATCTTTTCTGAAAGAAACCTGGGGAAAAGAACTATATCACCCACCGAACCACATATTCCGATAGATCCCCCCAGCCGAGTTCGCGACATAGGTTATCAGGTTGAGACCCCAGAGGAGATGTATGCAATGTAATAGGCGGGATACTCCACCCTTTTAGGCCAATTTTCTTAGATTAACCGCTAAATAAAACAATCTACTCAAAGCACGCAAACAACAAAATTTTCAATGATTTCATTTGGTGCGCATTATTCCTAGAAAATATCACACTACCGACAACCAACAAACATTTAAAGTCATAAAGCAAGTATAGTTCTTAGTTCAAAATTATACTATGAGTGTTAGAAAAAGAAATCTTATAACCATTAAAATTTCCTTCACTAGTCATTTATTGCTATACTAAAATAAATACCGTCATCATTTACATGAATCTAACAAACAACGCCACGCCGTCCCGTGACAAGATATGTCGTGACCTTTTAAGGACATGACGACGTCCTACCTGCCAATTATATGAAAGTCTCAACATACGGCCTCAGCCTCCACACAAACTGACAGAGAATTCTTATTGATAGTACTTAAGAATGCACTTTGGCATTTATTATCTCACTATGGGCTTTGTTTTGAAGACTGCAACATCGGTTGTGAGCCGCAAGATGTATTAAACCATTTATTCACATCCCATCTGCTTTCATTTTTTCATTCATTTTTCATTTAAAAAAAAAAAAAACTATTTTCCGTAATAGAGAAAATTTTGTTTTAGAAACTCAAGTATACATTGAAGCTAAGAGATATATTTCGTATTTCCGCAAAGACTTCTTTTTAGAAAATGACAGGTTTAAAGTTTAAAGCAAAATTTAAGAACGTTTATTAGTCAGGTAAGGAGCTTGCGTGGAGAAAAAATCCGTACAATTCTTACTCTTACAAGCTTTATAGAATTATCCAATAATTCCTTGTTTTATGCATCCTACTTGTAAATCAACACTATTATTTTCGTTCTTCAACAAATTTTTAAAGTCCGTAACGCTAGTCTAAAAATTAAGGAACAGAGGTCTAGGAGCCTCAACCCTCGACCTTGAGTCTCCAAAATTTATACTCAGTTCTACCCATTTAGGACCAGACACTAACACAGTGAAAAAACACTATTTTATATTTTTGAAAACTTTAAATTTTTTTTCACTTTTTTTTGGTATTTATTTTTTTTTGCAAAATTTTTGGTGGTAAAAAACGATTACCGATGACAACAACTGGTCTTCAGTCAAAATCACATAACGAGCAGAATCCCCCCCCCCCCCATACTATAACAAAATCATCGTCCCGATGTTTTAAAAGAGGTAACCTACGTAAACTAAGGCCTATATTAAGTGTGCCAAAACATAAAACGTTAGGTCCGATTAGATTTGATATGGATACCCAATAAGCTGGGAAGTGAAAGCTCTTGTGATCGGAAGGACAAAAAACCGCGAGCACGAGAGGCTTCAAAATCTGGGACAAAAATCCTGGACAAATATACCCATAAACACAAGCAACCGAGAAATGGAAGAGAGGCGCACCTCCGTCACGTCACACAATTAGAAAAGAGAAATACGAAAGAAGGATAGAAGGATCAGCATGGGTAAGAGACCTCCCACGAAGAAGCGCTTGTTTTAAGTTCATTATGGCTTGACCCTCCCCGAATTCATTGGTCCATGGGGGAAAGTCTGGAGATTCCGGATCCTACCAATTGATGGTACGTCCCCCATCCAAAGAGTGCAACACACGAATAACCCTACACATTTACACCAAATTGGCCCCCCGGCGTATTAGGAGTTATTCACTCAAGCTATGCCAACTTGAAAGACTTGGTTACAGTGAACGGTCCACACCAGCGGGTCTTACAAGCCTTTGCCCGAGCGAAAATCTTCAACCTAAATTAAAAAGAGGAGGACTCGTATCACCGACGTTAAAAAACGCGGTATTTGAATCTTGGAGTCATGGATTTTGGTTCTCTTTGATTTTTCCTCTTTATAGATCAAAGAGTTTTCATAGGCCTGATCACAAGTTCATTTAGCTCATTGAGGTTGAAACCTTCCGGTGGATCGCCGCCTTGGTCACTAGTCTCCATAGTTTGCATGCATTAAAGCCCAATAGAGCTTTTGGTTGCTCGAGCTCAATCGGTAGAATTGCATGCGTTCTCGTCACACTAGCTTGTAATGAGTACACCGATGGGTTTTTGAAAAGGTGGTGCGGAAGCGGCCCCAAAGTGAGTCATCAAGTTTAATCCGACCAAGAGGACACGTGTTTTCACCGCGCTATGGTTTCTTTCAAGAATTTCTTTTCAAGCCATGATATGGATACCTCATACTGCCCCTTGTTTGTGGGTGATACGCGTGTGGAGAGACGATGAGAGACTCCAGTATTTAAGCATGACTTTGCAAACTGGTCATTGCAAAAAAGGGAGGGATTCCCCTCCAAGCGATCACTAATGATTGCATTAGAGCACCGAATCCTGGCGAAGAGAAGATTTGGATAAATTTGCAAACAACACGGGGCGTCATTGGGTTGTGGGGAGCTGTTTTTTTTCCCCTAGTTTTTTCTCAACCCATTGTTGACAAGTAATCGCCGGCCACGAGTATATATTTGTTCCCTCCCTAGAAGACAGGGAACGGACCCCAAGAAGTCCAATGCCCCAAACGTCGCAAGTACTTTTCACAAAACATCTGGATAGGAATAATATGAGCTAGAACTCATCACGTTGTGAAAATTTTCACCTTGACGCTGTGCACGAGTATCCAGTTATTTATTATAACCAACTCGTGGCATCATTGTAATATCATGGGGGCAGAAGAAACCGTTTACAATCAAAGACATTTTTTTTGGCTGTGAAATTTGCACCATGAAGACCCCACCACCCTCCCTGGGTCCATTGTGGCAAGCTTTCGTAGGATTTTCGAAAGCTTCCTTGCCGTCAACAACCCCACCAGAATTCACTTTGAACGCACATAACTATAACAAGAATGGGACCTTTCCCAAAAGTATGTTTGACGTCTTTGAAAAACTATCTTTGCTTGCTGAGAGACGTACATCCCTTTGATCAAAAATTCCCCCCGCATGGGAATGTTTTGCAAACTCGGCAAACAATGGGCATTCACATCCCCACCCAAGAAAAGTAACCATCCCAAGTAGCCTCGAGAGGAAATGTATATCCGAAATTTTCCTTTTCTTGAGCTCCTTGATGGGGATTTTTCAAGTCTAGAAAGGTATCGGCGGCGAGATATTCTGCCCTTTTTTATCACAGATAACACATCAAATTCTTGGCGCATGCGAACAAAATCCACCGGAGCAATCTTTTGGCTTAGCATCCTGCTTAGTGAGCAATACTTGAGAGCCAAAATGGTTCCGTATACACTAGGCCTTCTTTTGACAATGAAAGATATGGCCCGGTAATTTCTCGAAAGCATCACACACGGCCAGTAATTCTTTTTTCCGTATTTATTAGATAATTGTCCTTGAGCCTCGGTCCCGATAGGTTTTGCTTGCATAGTGAATCGGCTGTAAAAGTGCTTGGTCTTACGTTTTCCCCAGGACGGCCCCAAGCGCAAAAAATCAACATTGCATCGCACATGATTTCAAAGAGCAAAGAGTCCCAATCGGGGGCAACTAAGAATGTAGCCAAGGTCAAACTACGACAAACATAAGGTCCTGAAATGCTCGAGCCCTTCCTTCGAGAAGATAAACGAAGATTTTCTTTTTTCAAAGGAGGTGGGTCATAAGGCCGGTGCGATTTTGGAAACATCTCCTGAATAACTCATCGAGTAGAAACCGGCATAGACCAGAGAAAACTCCAAATACCCTTCCACGGTCGTGGGTGGAGGCAATATTTGCCAAATACATCCACTTTCCGCCTCTAAATCAAGCCTCAATCCCGCCGGTCATAAAAAACTTATTGCCAAAGGACATGCCTTCCTATGAACCATAAATGGAGAAGGCATATATACCCTTGGACATTGGCCTATGGACTTCTAGGATCAGCAAACTCAAAGGACTATGGATCATAAATAAGCCTAGAAAAAGCAGTTCAAAATGGCTGATATTGCTTTTTTCAAACTTGCCAAATTTGACAGAACCAAAACCACTTAGAGACCTTTTCAAACCTTAAACTAAACTACAAAACTACTGCATTTTAAAAAACACTTTTAAACAAGTTAAAAAAACAAGTCCTTAAAAAGCTGGATTAACAGCTATGGCAATAATCAATTACAAACTGACCTAAAAATGACAGTTTTTGAACCAACTTTGTAGAAAACAATTAAAGACCACACATGTTAAACTTTAAAATTCTTAAAATAAGCTTGTTAGAACTTAAAAATTGCTTGACAAAAGATTGGCCAGATAACCCAATGGTTTTAAAACTCATTCTGACCCATTTTAACCCTTGACCCAAACACCCCTTAAAGATTTGAAATCACCTTTTAAAACAGAATTAGGGAGAATTAGGCTAAAGGTGCTCAAAAAGTTAGTTATCATGACAAAGAATGTTAAGCGAAAAATAAGCCACAATAATATGTAACAAATAAGCAATCAAATTAACAATAAAAGTTTCAACAGGAATAAGCTAAAAAATAGCATTTTTGATGAAAAACTTGAACCACTAGATTCTAAACTTACAAGGACCATAATTTATAAGGCTCTAAAACAACATCAATAAGCATAAATCAGCAATTTCAAAACGGGTAATAAGCACAATACAGCAAGAAAATAGCAGTTGCCAGTAAGAATAAAGTAACTAAAAAGTCTAAAATGGAGAAAAATGAACTCAACAAGGCCCTTTGGCTCTAAACAAGGGCAAATAAGCTCTTGAATACTTTGTCTACAACTCAAATCAAGCTTTTATCAAAGATAACAGGTATTGCGTACCATAAAGACCCATCCTTTTCTGGCTTATCTTTCCAACAAGTAATGGCCTTCTGATATTTGTGAGGTGCGATTCTTTTTTATTTTGATTTTTCTAACTACAAACTTAACTCTTTTTATAACTTACTGCAAGTAGGTTCAATATTCAACACCTTATAAAAAAAAAAAAAGCTTTTGAAACAAAATTTTATAACAATTTAACAATTACGACTTATGAAATTATAAATTCGTAGTTTTAAAACCTTTGAGAAACTACATAATACTTCATGAAATTGCTTAAGAAAACCATAAATACACTGCTTAAATTAAAGCACATAATTATATAAAAAACTTAAATATTACAAATAAAAACCTAGATGCCTTTCTGGCTTCCGAATGGCCAATTTATACTAGAACCTTTAAATCTATGCTTTTTGAAGTGAGCTTCATTTGTTGAGACGAATTGAGGCTGTGTTTCCTTGTGTGAGGCGAAATTAAAACTCAAATCTTAGGGCCTTTATTAATTTGAACTTAGTCCTTGTCTTGAATCAATACCCGAACGGTGGAATCAGTCCTTGAAATAAAGAGGGATAGCCCCCCCACAAGGAAGGTTATGTTATTA
This sequence comes from Tanacetum coccineum, assembly GCA_026074375.1. NCBI lineage: Eukaryota > Viridiplantae > Streptophyta > Magnoliopsida > Asterales > Asteraceae > Tanacetum > Tanacetum coccineum. The sequence continues at coordinate 20,806 of BQNB010081169.1, forward strand.
GGGGTTTTAGTGAGGGTGGTAAGGGGTTATTACCCAATGGGTCATTTTAAGTGCGGGGTAAGAATAGGGGAAGAAAGCCCGTGAAGGTTCTTGGGCTTTGATAAGGCGGGAAAGTTGGTTATTAATAGAAAGATGGGGGTAACAGGGTAAAGTATTTGGTGAGATGCCAACTTTAGTGGCCCCATCAACCAATATAAGTATAAATGCAACATAATTACTTTGTGTGATACACCAACCATTAGTCGGGTTTGGCAAATTGAGTCCCTCAAAGATATTTGTTAATCTCCTTCTCTGATTCAATGCTTCCTCGGTACAGTTAGACTTATCTTAGAGACTAATATTGACCAGTTAGACTCAGTTAGATCATGAGGTTGAACTTTTGCATGGCTTTATAGATTATTAGAACTTGTTCTATTACACTTGCTACAATATTATTCATTCTTCCAACGGTGCATCAAATAGGTTTTTGCGAGGTGGACGTTTATTTTAGCATTGTGTTGTTTTTTCCTTGTCTATGATTCTACTCATCTGAGAATAAATCGCTAGTTTATCCTGACAATACTGCGTATCGATTCGGCCTACTCGCACGCTTAATCACTCTTCCTTTTTGAGTCAACATCAGATGAGACAAAATTAGAATCATGTATTATTATGAGAAGTGTATAGTCGTTTTTATTTTAAGTCATTAATGGTCCTGTTTTTAATGGAAAATGGTATGTGTAATTAAGCACATACCAGGCAGCGTGTAAGTCGCCGGCATGTATCAGACTTTGTCCTCGGGGTCAAAGTTATCTTCATGCTCCGAGTACTAGTTGTGGACCAGACGTTTGTGATATTCGTACATCGTACGTCAGTCGTCAGTGTACTAGCTTTGAAGGAGACAGTGTTGCTCCTTGCCTCCCGAGGTGACTAGCTACTCCTTGCCTTCTAAGGGGACTAGTTATTCCTGACTGGCTGCTCTTTGCCTCCTGAGGGGACTACCTATTCCAGACTAGTTGTCCTTGGCCTTCTGAGGACCTTGCTATTCCTGACTAGCTGGTTCCTTGCCTTCTAAGCGGGACTAGTAATTTCCTGACTGGCTGGTCCTTGCCTCTAAGGACAGCTATTCCTGACTGTCTGGTCATGGCTTTCTAAGTGGGACTAACTATTCCCTGACTGTGGCTGGTCCTTGCCTTTTGAGGGGACTAGCTACTTCTGACTAGCTGCTCCTTGCCTCCTGAGGTGACTAGCTACTAACTCACCTCCTGAAGAGACACTACTCCCTAGTTATTGCCTCTGGACCTGAGGTGGTCTTCACCACCCCAGCTATTCCAGTAGACCGTTCTAACGTAGAGTAGTTTTTTACCACCTTAAGAAGATTTAGGAGTATAATAGTGGGATATTTCCCTCCTCAAGCTCCGGAGGGAGAACCATAACCTCATCACCAACCTACCCAACTAAACATAAGCTTAGAGTATCTATATGAAATCCACAAAAAATGATTTGCGTAAACACAATAAGAATCCAAAGCATCGCCTTCTTAGGAGAGGGACTAGAAAAGGTCAAGCGATTACGAAAGCTTTATATGGACCACATAAGTGTCCCCCTACTCCTTCAAGAAACGAACGTGTCCTACTACTAAAATGCAAGGAATCAAGCCAAACATACCACTCCAAAATGTTAGCATACATTAATATATCCAACTCCCACCAATTCGCCAATAAAGCCCACAGATCTTTTGCCATCTCATAGCTGAAGAAGGTATGATTAACCGTTTCAACATCACCATGACAAATAGGACAAAGAATCAAGCCAACATCGATACCTTTTATGTCTAGATTTACTCTAGACGGAATTTTGTTGAGATTCAACCTCTACAAAAACACATTAACTTTAATAGGAATGCACCTATTCCAACGAGTAGCCAAGGTGTCTACATCTAAGGTGTGAGCATCAACCAAGGCACGCAATGACGCAACAGAATACCCAACAGAAACATCAAGCGACCATTGCCAAGAATCACATTGATCCGAAAGAGAAACATTTTCGATAGCAGCTTGCAAGGAATCAAACTGGGATGATTCAGCACCTCCTCTCGGGTATCGCCTAAGAACACCACGCTAGTCAATAAGAGGGACCTGATTTGCTATGAAGCAATTTCTATAAATGTTAAGTAAATACACGCGAGGGAATTATAATTTGAGAGGTAGATTCTCGCACCAAATATCATTCCAAAATCGAGTAGACGCCTAATTTTAATTTTTCTAATACATAAGGAAAGAAGATCCATACCTTTCTGCTTGAGGTTAGTAATCGAAGACAAAATGACTCCCCAAGTACTAAGGCTGGACCGACGACAAAGCAACATAAATACCTCCACAAAGCCGATAAATATTTTGATAACACTAGCCCAAAGATCAGAATGATGGCTTAAAAACCTCCAAATATATTTGAACAAAAGCCTAATATTAAGCCCAAAATGGTGCCAATACCAAGACCTCCATGATTCTTGCTCGCTAAACATCTATTCCATTTCACCCATGTCATCTTTTTTTCATCCTGATCACTTCCGATAAAGGACAATGATTTAAGATTTTTGCGAACAACAACTGACATCATGTAGATAGACATGTAGTAAGTGGGAAGATTACCGATAACCGACTTAATTAGAGAGAGGTGACCTCCAACCGAAAGTAAACGAGCTTTCCATAAGGAAAGTTTAGATGATAAATTCTGAAAAATTGCAATTCCAATCGAACAGCCTGGAACATTGGTTTCCTATCCACCCAGAAACACAAGATTATTTAGAGGACGTTTATAGCCACCCCAACATCCTATAACACTCGCCATGCAGGAAACCTCCTCATCAGAGACCCCGATACCAATGACGTTACTCTTGTTAACGTTAATCTTTAGCCCGGAGATTTAGAAGAAACAACAAAGCATGCATATCAAATTATGGGCATTTATCCTTGACCATTGACCAAAAAATATAACGTCATCCGCGTACATGAGATGCGAGATATTCATATTATCCCAACCAATGGAAGCTCCTTTAAATAGTCCTATCTCCTCCGCCTTACACGTAAAAGCATGTAAACCTTCCATAGCCAAAATAAATAGGAAAGGAGAGAGGGGATCCCATTGTCTTAGGCCCTTAAATAAATCAAACTCAGCCGTAGGAGAACCATTAACTAAGACTGAAGATCGAGCATTACAAAGACAACCTTGGATCCAAGAACGTCATTTAGACCAAAGCGAGCTTTTACTAACATAACCAAATCCCAAAAATCCCACGCAAAGAATCAACAAATAAGCTTTCTCAAATCGACTTTGGAAAACCAATAAGCTCTTTCTTACTTGACGAAACCATGCCAAACATTCGTCAAAACTTCATTTAAAATAAGAGGGCCATCAAGAATATTCCTTCCCTTGATGAACGCCGATTGCACCGGACTTATACAACTTCCAATCACCCCACTAAGTCTATTAGCTAAAATTTTGCCAATAATTTTGTATTGGCATCTTATTAGACTAATAGGTCTAAAATCTGTGACAAACTTAGCATTAGAAACTTTCGGGATCAACGCTATAAAAGAAGAACTGCAACCTTTAGAGAAAGTATTAGTACAAAATTGCAAACTTAAAGTGATTTTATTTTTTTACTTATGCTCTTGAAGTGCAAATTATGATGCAATTTAAAAGCATAATGAATCTTAATTAGAGTATTTTGACGAACCAATGCTACACCTAAACCAAAATATAAAAAGAAGACGTGGAACTAAAGGCCAAAATATAAACCGATTTGTGCTCGGTACAATTTATTGGTTTATGATTCAAGCCTAGTTTGTGTGCTACATGACGTTATCTCTTTCGAATAAGATAAAAGCTCAATTTTGGAAATGATCGGATCTCAATGAGAGATGTGAAACGAAAAAGTGGGATTTTGTTTCAAATTATCGACCACTGTCCCGAATGTGCAAACATATCCCCGACGATAGGGTTTCGGCGGTTTTAGTTTTATCGATATGTGTAAGTTTCAATAATTTGAACTACGCTTAAGATCAATGAATCATGAGTTAGTTAAAAAGTACTCGTATAAGTTATTTCTATAAGTTGATGCCCTGAAAAGATAGACCACGTTAGATATACCATCATATTTACTAATTCAAGAGATATTGTTGTTTCTCATTCGAAAAATGATTTTTATTCCTAATTAGTAAACCTAGCTACTTATACGACTAATGATCTGTTACGCCAGTTTAGGAATATTTTTGTGTTGGTCTTTTTGTTTAAGAAAGTCATTTATGTTGGTCTCTTTGTTTAGAAAAATCATTTATGTTGTCTCTTTGTTTAAGAAAGTCATTTATATTGTCTCTTTGTTTAGGAAAGTCATTAAATCGGTATTTGACTAGGAAAAAAGTCTTTGTGCTTATCTTGTAATTATTCGGCTATAAATACCGAATGGTTTTCATCAATAAAGGATATGTTTTGTCAAATAAATCTTTAAGCTTCTCTCTTCTATCTTCTTAAGGAGCTCGCACACGCTATAGTGGTGCAAATCTATCTCTTCTTCTTCTCTATATTCTTAAATAGCTCGCACACGCTAAAAGTGGTGCCTTATCCTGATACAACCCCTAACAGGGTCGTATCAATTGGTGCTTTCATCGACACTATTCATCGGGTACTATTCATTGACACTATTCACCGGTACTGTTCATCAGTAAAAAAAATTTACTAATCTTTCATTGATTCTCATGGATGAACAAACTGTGAGAGGGTGGCTTAACGGTCTACAAGATCGGTTCGACACTTTGTTCGAAACTTCGCCGCAGCAGCGGGCCGCGTTCTTCCAGCAGCAGCATGATGCGTTCGAGGCTCTATTTGGTAACGAAAATAATCAGACCGTTGATACTATTGCTGGTGATCAAGAAGACCCTGACGTAAAGGATAAACAAGAAAACCAAGATGAACCCAACATAGCTATATCAGACCAAGTGTTGGAGGAATCACCTCTCCATACGTCGGACAAGGTAGAAGCTATGCCAACAAGTATGGTCACTACATATGATGTTCACAGGTTCATGGATAATGAGGGAATCTATAATTTTGTTCAACTGAATAAAATGTATCTGCAAAATATGATGACGGGTCGGTCGTACCAGGGGGTCGGAGGGTCACCGGAGGAAGCCTCATTGGAATTGATGTGGTACTCTCATACGCCCTTAGCAGTGGACGTTGAAAGAAGAAAATTTTTGAAGTGTTACGTCCAAGGAAGCGGAAGGCGGAAGAAGACAAATGGGGTTGATGGCGGCAGCGGAAGACAAGACTGAGCTCTTTCTAGAGCCACAATATTCGCCTCTCTTAATCCTGGACCCGGTTCTTTTGCTCATATAAGAATATGGGATCCCAGAATTAAGAGTGCTTTTCCCAACATAACCTTGAGGGCAAGGTGGTTTCGAAGGAGTGGGGAATGTTACGCCCTCAGTTTAGGAATGTTTTTATGTTGGTCTCTTTATTTAAGAAAGTCATTTATGTTGGTCTATTTGTTTAGGAAAGTCATTTATGTTGTCTCTTTGTTTAGGAAAGTCATTTATGTTGTCTCTTTCTTTATTAAGAACACGTGTGTCAAGAGTCGGTGAGTGGAAGCGGAAGAAGACAAAGGGGGTTGATGGCGGCAGCGAAAGACAAGACTGCACTCTTTCTGGAGCCTCAGTATAAGCCTCTCTCAATCCTGGACCCGGTTCTTTTGCTCATATAAGAATATGGGATCCCGAAATTAAGAGTGCTTTTCCCGACATCACCTTGAGGGCAAAGTGGTTTCGAAGGAGTGGGGAATGTTACGCCCTCAGTTTAGGAATGTTTTTATATTGGTCTCTTTGTTTAAGAAAGTCATTTATGTTGGTCTCTTTGTTTAGGAAAGTCATTTATGTTGTCACTTTGTTTAGGAAAGTCATTTATGTTGTCTCTTTGTTTAGGAAAGTCATTAAATCGGTATTTGACTAGGAAAAAGTCTTCGTGCTTATCTTGTAATTATTCGGCTATAAATACCAAATGATTTTCATTAATATAGGATATGTTTTGTCAAAGAGAAATGCTAGATCCACACCCATTTTACACTTACAAATTCCACACCCATACGTGTCAAACAATTATAGGTAGTGGGAAAAGGAAAGAGAAAATTTATTAGAATGTGATTGATTCAAATTACATGCCACATGTGCATGTGAAAGTTTTTATGTGAGTTGTGAGTGGATCTAGCATTGCTCTTTGTCAAATAAATCTCTAAGCTTGTCTCTTTTATCTTCTTAAGGAGCTTGTACACGCTATAATGGTGCAAATCTATCTCTTATTCTTTTCTATATTCTTAAGGAGCTCGCACACGCTAAAAGTGATGCCCTATCCCGATACAACCCCTAACAGGGTCGTATCATGATCTAATTTGTTGATTAGAAAAAATAATTTGTGAGAATTTAGATAGAAAAATTATAATGCCCATGTTATATGATAAGTGGACTAGACATGTAACTAAAGATTAATTGTAACCCTAAGTAGCAATACCCTTGTCATAATATATCAAATGATAAGATTGTACTATCTTAATACAAAACTTTGATGTTAAGGTTTTTACTTAACAAATACCAGTATAGTATTGGTAAGATGTTAAACACAAAAACCCATATTTAATTAAGAGGGAAGTGCAAAAATCATCCCCGTGGTTTATCAAAAAACTGTCTCACGTCCCTCGTTAAAAATTTGCCCAAAACACATCATTCCGTCAATGTTTTGAGGCACGATACATCCCTTGGACTAATGGTGCAAATTTTTTTCCGTTAAGTATTAACGAGGGTCTAAAAAGAGGGTATTTTTGTCTTTTTGCTGCCACATGAATGTATCGTGAACCTTTGTTTTAAAAAAAATTATTTTTTTAGTTTTTGTTTAAAAAAAATAACCTTTTTACATTATTATTCGTAAAAATATTTAAGATTTTTTTACAATTTTTTCAAAAAAAATTCGCACTTTTTAAAATCTTAATTTTTTGAAAAAAATTTAAATTTTTTTCGTACTTTTTAAATTTTAAAAAATTTAATTTTTTACGTTATTATTCGTGGAAAAATTTAAAACATTTTTACAAAACTTTAAAAAAAAAATTCGTACCTTTTAATATCTTAGTTTTGAAAAAAAAAATTTGAAAATTTCGTATTTTTTAAAATCTTAGTTTTTAAAAAGTACAAAATTTTTTTAAAAAAGTTTTGTAATAAAAGTGCGAAATTTTAAAAAAATTTAATTTTTTAAAAAAAGTGCGAAGTTTTTTATACAATTTTAAAAAGTTTTGTAAAAAAAATTTTAAAAAGTTTTTAAAAGTACGATTTCGGTAGATTATTTTTAAAAAGTTTTAAAAAAATTTAAAAAATTTCGCACTTTTTTTAGAAAACTTTTTAAAATTTTTTTGTACTTTTTAAAAACTAAGATTTTAAAAAATATGAAATTTTGAAATCTTTTTTGTACAAAACTAAGATTTTAAAAAGTACGATATTTTTTTTTAAAGTTTTGTAAAAAAATTTTAAATTTTTTCATGAATAATAACGTAAAAAATTAAAATTTTTAAACTTTAAAAAGTACGAAAAAAATTTAAATTCTTTTCAAAAAATTAAGATTTTAAAAAGTGCGCTTTTTTTTAAAAAAATTTGTAAAAAAATCTTAAATATTTTTACGAATAATAACGTAAAAAAGTTATTTTTTTAAACAAAATTAAAAAACAAACAAAAACTAAAAATTTTTTTTTTTTTAAAGCAAAGGTTCACGATATATTTCTGTTGCAGCAAAAAGACAATAATGCCCTCCTTTTAGACCATCGTTATTACTTAACGGAAAAAAATTTGCACCATTAGTCTTCATGGATGTACCGTGCCTAAAAAAAATTGCACCGTTAGTCCAAATGATGTATCGTGCCTCAAAACATTGACAGAGGGATGTATTTTTAGCAAAATTTTAACGAAGAACGTGAGACAGTTTTTAAAACAACCACATAGATGATTTTTGCACTTCTCTCTTTAATTAATCATTACACTATCAAATCTACTAAACCCGATCCTACGCAACCCAGTTGTCAATTTACCCGTGTAGTAATTCTTTCGGCACTTTGCATCACAGTTTGAAAAACACGTATATTAGAGATGGTGTGTTTGACAAAACTAGGAAGCAGTAACAAAAAGCAACAACGGGAAGAGTAGCAGGACAAGTAGTTATTTATTATTATAAAAACGTTTAGTAACAACATATTTGTGAAACAATATTTATAATTTGTAAACGTTAATTGCTTTTAAATGCTAAATACTTAACACTAGTTACTTTAAATGCTAAATACCATGGTTCTAAAAGGCGCGTCATGGCGTCGCAAAGGCGCGAGTCGTGATCTCCACGCCACGCAATAGACCAAAGCTTGGGCTTAAGGCTTGACGTGAGATGAGGAGTGAAAAAACGTGATAAGACGCGATAAAATGTGATGCGTGGATTTTTTTTGAATTCAATTTCGATAAAAATCGTATTTTTATATAGAAATAAAAAAGATTACATGCAAAGATAGTTTCTTGACTTTATTATTTATGTATAACACTTTTTTGTAAACTCAATATATTTGTAATATGATATAAATATATAAATTTATAAATATTTTCATATTTTGGGCCGCTTTATGTCACGCCTTAGAAATGCCATGACTCTCCATGGCTCGCAAAAGCGTGAGACTTGACTATGCCGACACGCCACGCCTCACGTTATTTATAACCTTGCTAAATACTAATGTTGGTTGCTTCAAGACAGCCGCTACGAAACTCAATATAAAAAATTTAAACAAACCATAACAACTTTTAGTCAGAATCTTAAAGGAATGGTCCATTGTATTTTTATATAATAAATAAG